>PVJI01010429.1:0-60506 GCA_004026765.1 Micronycteris hirsuta | reverse complement strand
TGCTCAGGATCGGGACCATTCTATCCAGAAGGAACCCCTCATGCTACTCCTTTGCAGCCCCCACCACAGCCCCTGGCAGCCACTGACTGGTCTTCCTCCAGCGCTGTAATTTTGTCATTTCCAGAGTGTGATAGAAATGGAAGCACACAGGGTATACCCTTCTGAGTGTGCTTCTGACCCCTCAGCTTGTCTGTCTTCTCAAAACTCCCACCAGCCGTACCTCCTCCTGGTTCCCCTCAGCCTGAGCGGGTCTCTCTGGGTCTGTTCCCAGAGAGGGACTCCACCGGCCTAGTGCACTTCCTGGTCAGGCCATGTCTTTGGTCCCTGGCAAGCCCGTGGATTGACTGTTGGGGGTCAGGTTCCTGGTTTCAATCCAATCAGCTGTGGCCGAGGGCAGTGGCCATTTGCTACAAGGCATGCCACCTCAGCTGGTCATCAAAGAGATGGGCAAAGGGAAGTCCCTCTGAGGAGGGGCGGGGCTGTGCAGACGCTCACAGCTCATGGGGGAAGCCCAGCTGCTAGCTGCTTCTGCATGCTCTTCTGCCAACAGAACCCCAGGTCGGAGCTGATCTGCGGTAACCACTTGCTCCCTGGGTCCTCTAGGCCCCCAGCAGACAGATGCTATTTGGTGTAAGCCAATCACAGGAATCCCGTTCTCCTTCCCAATAGACCATTTGGACAAGAACATGTGACTCAGTGGGACCTGAGTGAGGACCCTTCCATGAACAGGCTCAGCCTCCAAAAGTGGGAGTGAGCTGGGAGGAGGCAGGTCCAGAGCACAGCTTGGCATCAATGAGCTCCTGCCAGTGTGGTTCTTCCAGAAGCCCTTCCCAGGAACCACTGGCACAAAACCTACTGCTGCAGCAAGAACAATTTATAGCAAAACAAAACAGTAAGAACAGAAAACAATAAAGGCCAGCGAGGAGCTGCTGGGAAATTTTATTACACTGAAAAAAAACACTGAGTAATCATTTAGTGAGTTAGGAGGATCATTTGGTCGCAAAGGCCCCGAGGGACTCCCGTGTCTCTGTGAACGTTCCGTCCCCATCCCCCCGCGCCCGCCACTCACCTGTCTCCAGGCTGTGCTGTCCTTCGAAAGGAGCAGAGCCTTGTCCCTGCGTCCAGGGGCTTTTGCCTCCATAGGGGTGACTGTTGTGCTAGGTGACTGTGTAACAGCTGTCCCAACCAGGACACTTATGAAAGTGCAACAGAGACCTGCCTGCTCCTCCTGCCGGGCCGTGGACACCAGCAGGGCGTCCCAAAGCAAACCAGCCTGGGGGGTGACCCCGCGACCCGAATGCTTCTTCTGTGGAACGCGCCCCACCCCGCCTCATTTCCCTTTGGGAGCTGCATGTGAACCTGATATTTTATCCATTTAGCAATCTCTCAACCTTGTCACTGTGATGTTTTGGGATCATTATTCTGGGGGACTGTCCTGTGCATTGTAGGATGTTTAGCAGCAACCTTAGCCTCTGCCTACTGGGTGCCAACCACAATCCCTTCCTCAAGTTGTGACAACCAAGATGTCACATGCTCAAATGTTCCTCGGGGAGATAAGTCCCCCCTCCACCCCCGGTTGAGAACCACTGATATAGTCCCTTTTCCTCATTCTTTCGAGAAAGGTCTTCAGGCCCAGGGTGTGCTTAGGGGTTAAAGCTTACCTGGGGAGCTAACAAACCTTGTGATCTCAGGGCCTGAAGAGGGTGAGTCACAGGACAGTCGCTAATAGGGATGGGCACAGTGGGGCACTGGAGGAGGACCCGGAGAGGAGGGACAGATGTGCTCCTTCCTTTCCCATGTTGTTCAGGAAACTCTGCTGTGACGTGCCCTCGGGGCTGGTGTTGGGACCCCCATTGGGGTCTAGCCCCTTGGTCAAAACCGTGCTGCTCCTGTGATGCAGAGCTTGCAGCCGACCACCCCCATCCCCCCAGGCACGTGGAGTGAATGAGTAAATGAGTAAATGCCAGTTCAGTCTCAAAGTTACGGAGTGACCATGGGCGAATGCATTTAGTCCCTCAGATCTTTCATTTGCTCACTTAAATAATAAAGAAAAGAACACCGATCTGCTTTATAGCATCGCAGACAGAACTGAGACCCACCCCCCACCCCGCCCCCACTCCATCCATTCCATCACAGGCTGTTGTGGAGACCCAGAGTGTCCACCACTGGCTGCTGCAAAGTCTTTATGAGGAAAGCAAGGCCTGGAGGGACAACTGTGACCAAGCTGTCACCACACAAGGAGTGGGTCAGTCAGGGTAAGAGGAGCAAGGCTCTGTCCTCCAGTGTCCCAACCAGACCACACTGTCCTGGGAAGAAACTTAAGATTTGCTGTAGTGAGGTGTTCACTTTTAAGTAACTAAAAGAATTGGGGGAGGGGGTGTTTGTTTCTCTCACTAGTGCAAAACTGTATCAGGACGCAGAGCCAGGGCAGCCTTTCCCGCACTGGGGCCACTGCCCACCCCCCCCCCCCCCCCCCCCCCCCCCCCCCCCCCCCCCCCCCCCCCCCCCCCCCGCTTTGCAGCCAGCAGAAGCCTGGCCAGGAATAGCCTCAGTTGATATCTAGCCCAGTGGTCTTCAACCAGGGGTGATCTTGCCGCCCAGGGGACATTTGGCAATGACTGGATATATGTTGGTTGTCACAAATGGGGGTGAGGGTGTACCGACATGGAGTGGGTAGAAGCCAAAGACATGGCTAAACTTCCTAAAGTGCCCAGCCCCCACCCCACCCCCAGTGTGGGCCGTGCTGGGTTGAGAAACCCTGATACGGCCCAGGCACTAGAATTTGTTCTACATTGCAGGGAACTGGGGACTGCCTTCTGCTTCCCCTGGGGGAGCCTGGTGGTCTCTGCCCTCCCCCCACCCCATGAGGATACAGGAAGGAGCTGGAGGTCGAACCTCCATCCTCTGAGGTCGCCCTGACCCACCCACTGGAAAATGGCTTAGCCTCGCTATGGAGAGGGAGGACCTTTCTGACTCTGAGCACAGGTGGGCACGGCCAACACGCCCACAGGAGACCCCCAACCAGGTGGAACATAAGCTAGTGTCCCCAGTCCCCCTTCCCAGCACCCCCTCCCGGTGGGCCCACAGGGGTCCTGGCTCACCCAGGTGTCTCACTGTCAGGCGCTCCAATGGTGCCCGGAAGGCATTTTCACACCTGCTCTCTCCAAAGTGCCTGGCACCTTGCAAGATGCCTGTGACCATCCAGGAACTCTGTCCTCCCCACAGGGATTTATAATTGGGCAGCCTTGGAAAACCTAAAACATAAATCACATTTGTTACTTTTTGCCAGACCCTGTCTACACACTTCAAATGTATTGTGTCCTTTATTCTCTCAACAAACCCTAGAGGCGTGTTACGGGCATCGTTTTCAAACGAGGACACCAACACTTAGTGGAATCAAGTAATTTCTCCAACCGCAGAGCCGCTCACTCCAGGGCGCATGCTCGTAATCCACGGCCATAAACACGATCCAGTTGCGCGGAGGGACCGCCTGCTGTAGCCCCCGAGACTGTGCCCCCAGCAGCCGACATCCCTGTCCTGTTACCTCAGTGGGCCACCCGTAAGTATCACTGTCTTAAAAAGGAACAGGAACGACAGGCTGAGCTAAACCTGCCCTTGAGAGGGACAGGTCTGCCGGGACGTTTTAGACATTTCCCAGCAAGGAGCAGCGATTAAGGGAACTGTGGGGCTCAGCTCTACCCCCAGGCGGGAGCAAAATCTGGGGCCTTTACAAGTGATGGCTGAGGAGTTTGTCATTCTTAATCAAGGTTTCCAGAAGCTAGAGGCTTCTAGATAACCTGAGGCAGGTCTGTTTTTGGAGAGGGCAATTTATATTTATTGCACCCAGAGGGAGTTTCACGTCCTGCCACCAAGCCCGGATGGCTGTGCAGACCTCCAGCTGGTCTGAACGGACAGCAGAGCCGCAGGAAAGCCACAGCCCTCGGATCCGGAATTCCAGCTCTCCCATCCTCACCGTCGCTAACCATCCTCTTAAAAGGGGTGTCCTGCACTTCGCATCCAGCAAGAGGGCTGTGGTGAGAAAAAGGGAATAACAAGTGCTGGCAAGGACGCAGAGAAACCGGAGCCTTGGGAGGGGGCCTTCGTGCACTGCTTTGCTGCGGTGGGAACGGAGAACCACTCAGCCCCTGTGAAAGCAACCCATCAGCTCCTCCACCAGTGAAACGGGGCTACGATAGGGTCTAGCAATTCCACTCTGAGGCGCAGGTACCTAACCAACAGAACTGAAATGGGTTCAAACACATAAGATGCCCACATGTTCGTAACAGCACTAGCCACGAGAGCCGGAAGTGGAACAACGCTAACATCCACCAGCAGATGACTGGATAAACAGAGTGGGGTGCACAGTGATACCATGGGGTGCCGGTCATCACAAATGGTGGATGGAGGCATGCTGCAATGTGTGTGAGCCTTGCAAAACATGCCAAGTGTTCAGAAGCCAGACAGAGAGTTATTTATGACATGATTCCATTTATATGAAATATCCAGGATAGGTAAGTCCACAGAGACAGAAAGGGAATTGGTAGCAGCCAGGGCCTAGGGACACAGAGTGGGAAGGAAGTGCTTCCCTTCCAGGGATGTGACAGAGATGTGACCGCACAGCAGTGTGGGTGCGCTGCATGCCACCGACAATGGCTGTTTAAAATGGGTGACTTTATGTGATGTGAATTTCACCTCAATAAAAAAAATCTTAATTAAAAAAATGGTATCGTAGTTACAGCAGCCTTGGGCAGGGGGCCGGGCTGGTGCGTCACAGGTGTCCCGCCTTAGCTCCCAGGTAGCAAGCATCTGTTGATTTGGGAAACAACACCTGTCCCTTCTTCCAGAATCTGCTCCCCAGTTGTCCTCTGCACACCTGCTCCCACCACACTGGCTCAGGCCAGATGCCAGTCACCTGAGTACGTAATTCCCTTTGCTGGCTCTCTCTCACTAGCCACCACGGCAGTCCTGACGGACAGGTCTGATGCCTCCACGGAGCAGACCGGAGTTTATGTCTGAGTGAATTTCTAGGCATGGCTGAGAGTGTTCAGGCTGCGGTTGGAAAATTCTGGCTTCCAGCCCCTACTTCCATTTGTACAGAAAGCTTCAAGTTTCAAAGTACGCTTAAAATGTTCTCTTCTTTCAATGGTGATGGTTGCACAGTGACATAAATGTACATTTTGTGTCATGTATGTTGCACCATACTTAAAACAATAATAAATGTTATTTTTCTGATTCTAAAATTGTATTCACAATTTTAAAAACTTTTGAACAATATAAAAAAGTATGAAGAAGAACATAATCATCACCCATAATCTCCCTTCCAGAGTTAACAACAGCGAGCACTCTGATGTATTTCCTTGTAGTTACCGTTCACGGTGCACCTATGTATATTATTTTATTTTTTCACACGGTGGATCATATTATATAAATATTTTTGTGTCCAGATTTTCCCATAACTATTTAATAAATATATAAATATAAGTGATATTTATATATGGTGAGCATCTTTTTGTAGCCTTACATTGAAACCTTGATTTTTTTAAAAGATTTTATTTATTTATTTTTAGACAGAAGGGAAGGGAGGGAGAAAGAGAGGGAGAGAAACATCTATGTGTGGTTGCTTCTCACGTGGCCCCCACTGGGGACCTGGCCTGCAACCCAGGCATGTGCCCTGACTGGGAATCGAACTGGTGACCCTTTGGTTTGCAGGAAACCTTGATTTTTAATGACTGTATGATATCTCATCCTGTGGCTATATCATACTTATCCTCAGCGACTCCCAACTAGTAGGTATGGGTGTTGAGGGGGTTTCCTCTTTCTGTGCATCATAAATAAGGCTATGATGAATATGGAGAGATTCGTGGAAGAGGGATTACTGGGTCAAAGGGTCCTAACAGTTGCAACGCTTTTGATGCCCCCCTGCCAGATCCCCCGTGCTGGGTTGTCCCTTTTCTCAAGCCTGGGGAGGGGTCCGACCCAGCCCAGTCCCGGAGCCCAGGGGCCTCTCAGGCTGGCCCAGGGCTGGGGGACTGTCACGGCTGGAGGGGCACATCTGTCTCCTCCGTGGCACACACAGCCACCTTCCCACATGCGACCTGCTTCGAAAACCACCTTCACTCCTATTCTTCAAAGCTTTTTTCTTTAACTTCAAAGCCAGAAAAGTGGCTCTTTATGACTCTATTTTCTATCATCTCTGGAGCCAGGTAATTGGGGAGGTGGCTGGAGCCTGGACCCGCTTTCTCAGTTCTGAAACATTAGTCTCATTTCCTGGCCTCCCTTTCTCCTCACTCCCAGCCCACCCGTCAGGGCTCTGGGCCCCTTGTTCTAGGAGCTTTTCCCCCACCAGCCACTGAGGGTCACACGGCAGCTGCCCTGCAGGAGGCGAGGTAGCCAGGCACCTCACCTATTTCTCAGGAGAGCTGAGCTGCCTGCCCCCCTCTCTCCCTAGCCTTCCAAAAGTGTGCTGAGCTTGCACAGATCCTCCCACAGTCCTCTTCTGTGGCTGGAACCTCTGGGAGTGCTCTACGGAACTGTGATGTGTTGCCTGGCCAATCGAACACCTCGGCTCCTGGGAATCCATGCCATGGCGGCGGGGATTCGCTTATCAGATGACACTGGCGTCTCCCTGAGTCCCAAGGGGGTGAATCGCCAGGCAGACAGCTTTTACAAGGTTCCGTAGAGAATGAGGAAAATCGAGGGTTAAGAGACTGCAATCACCTTTTGCAAAGATCCTCCCCCAGGCACCTGGCTCCCTGGCCCTGCAGGGAGCTGTCCAGGTGCTGACCTGGGTGAGCACCGTCTTCCTGGGCCACCTTCATAGCTTTCCTGCCAAGGTCTCTTTCTTCCCCGTGACCCTTCCCCCCCCCAACCACCCCCCTTTCCCCATCTTCACCCCATGGGGGCCTTTATTTCAGTGTCATTTCCTTTAACACCCAGTCACTTCTCAGTGGTCAAAACGGAGAGGAGCCTTCATTCTGTTGATGGGCTCCCCTGCCCTTGAACTGTTGGATAAGCAGTAATCAAGTTGCCAAGGGGACAAATTAGGAGAGCAGAGGCTGAACAGCTGGTCTTAGCGGAGCAGGGGGGCAGCTTGGAGAAGGGCCAAGGGGGACCTCGCAGGGTCAGCAATGGCTGTGTGAACTTCACACTCCGCTGTCAGGAGGAGGCGGGGGCGCATTCTAACTGAAGAGGAGAAATCAGTTATCAACGGGCCCCATTTGGAGGCCTGACGAGGTGCTTGGGGGCTGAAGAGAGGTGTCCACTGGGGGCATGGAAAACGGCTCCGACCGAACTGGGAGGTGATGGGAGAGGACGGATGAGCTGGGTCTGAGTAATGGGGACCCAGTGCAGTAGAGCCAGTGTCCCTGCCAACCCCTCCCCCACCACCAAGGTCAAGTCCTAGGAGAAAAGAGGGAACTTGTAGGGCTGAATCCGTGGGCAAGGAAGGGCAGGTGAGGAAGTAATCTCACCTGGAAATTTAGCATAGCCCACCTTCTAGGTCCCCGCCAGCCAGCCGGCTAGACAGGAAATATCACCTGGTGAGCCAGGCTCCCTCGAGGAAAAAGAGACTCATTTCCCTGCTTCTTAAAGGCCAGTGTTCCTTGAGCCCTCCTTGGACACCTCATGGCCAGTGACCCTGTCGCCCAGCCTTCCTGTTTGCCCAGTCACCCAGAAATGTGGGGCCCCCAAACAGCTCCCTGGTTCCCCTGCTGAGACCAGACCCTGCATGCCTGGGTCCTGGCAGCTGGCCTGAGGGTTCTGACTGCTGTGCCCACTCACAGCCTGAGAGATGCCAATGTGGATGGCACCTGAACGTGCCATTCTCCTGTGAGTGCTGTAACCTGGTCATTTCTAGGTCAAATTACATCTTACGTCTTAAAGCCTCCGGTTCCTCACCAAGAAATAGGAACTAGTCATGTCCTCACACCTCAGGTTGTTGCCTTGTGTCTCCACAGTCCCAAAGACAGCGAAACGGGAAGGCAAATAACTCAGTGGCTCCTAGAACTTCCCTGGAAGTGACACATGTCACTTCTGCTCATATTGCATTGGCCACGGCAGGCCCTCTGGACAAGCCTGACTTCCAGTAGGCAAGGGAGGAAGCCCCTCCCACAGGGAGGGTGCTGAGCACCCAAATATATAGCCTCTTCTGGGGCGTGCACGCCCTGCAGACCCTGCCCACCAGCCCTTTCCCCTCAGGGCAGCCGGTGCCCACCTCCACCTCCCAGGGGCCTGGCTGGACCTGCCCCCCACCCCGTCTGAGACATAATTGGGCATTCTCCTTGACTTGAACATGAGGCACATTACTCAAAACTGGATGTGCTCATGTGTACATATGTTTCTAATTAAGACCTAATGCATGAAGCTATCAGATTTGCTCAGACTGGCCCAGGATTCAGAAAAAAGATGATGTTTTATGAAACTTCTCAACCCATGTGGAATGCATGAATTATTGAAAGGGTTGAAAAAGACCCAGGCACGAAGGGCTGCTCCATTATTTATCAGGCCCAGAGTCCCCAAGTCCCCAGGTGCCGCTGCTGGCTTTGACACCTCCAGCAGTTTCCCATTTGTCGACAGCGAACGAGTCAAACACGCCATATTGGCAGCCTCCAAGCAGGGCTCTGCCCACGCCGTCCGCCGCCTGGCTCATTATCTGAACCCGTCCAAGCTGAGCTGCGGGCTCAGGGGTTTGGTGTCTGGTGCCCACCTGCCCCCCCCTTCCTAGCGCTGTCTGCTCACAGGCCCCCAAGCTGAGGTCCAAACCTTAAAAGAACTGGAAACCCTTTCACGCTGACCCCAACTTGTCTCTTTGGTTTCATCTCCATTCTCCACCCCCGGCCTTACCTCAGAGGAGTGTTTCCCTGAATGTAATTTCCTATTCTCAGGCCTTGCCCATGCTGGCCCCTCTGCCCGACTCTCCCTTCCCATCCCTTTGTCTCCCTGCTGAACTTCTACTCATCTTTACGACCAGATCAGAGGAAGGGAAACCCGGGTGGGAGACACTATCTCAGTGAGTGTCACAGTAACCCAGTGAGGTGGGTCTTATAACCAACACTGACTACGCAATTAATGGGGTCCAGTGCAAACTGAAAACGCTGCACCGTATTTTAAAATGATTAAAAATTTTAAGATGGAAAAAGCAGATCATTAAAGCAGGCATAAGGCCTTTCTAAGAGCAGGACTGTGTGCACAGGTCACATGCCCATGAAGGCAGCCCAGGTTATAGAGGAAGAAATTGCAGCTCAGAGAGACTAAGTAACTTGTCCAAGGTCACACAGTAAGTTAGAAGCAGAATCATGTTGAATCCCAAGTCCTTTCCTCTCCACCACCCACCTCGTGAGACCTCCCACAGAATGACTGAGGGGAGGCCGTGAGCACCCCTAAAAACTATTTTCCTTTTAAAGGGTGCCTTCTGCAGGTAAGGGGTCTGTTGCTTCACCGTGGGCATTGCAACGTGACCAGCATCGCACAGATCAAAGAGGGCCTTCGGAGCAGGTGCACATTCTAACATCCCTCGACGAGCCCCCGAGGCAGACACCCACTGCCCCAGCCACCCCTGCCCTCAAACCCACCCTCAGGCAGTCCACTGACCCCCCCACACACTCTGCAGTTGTCTGAGGACATGGCTGCTGCCCAGCAGAGATGATCCCGCAGGACACAGATCCCAGGGCAGCCTCTCTGACCTTTGCTGGGAATATTAAATACCGGCCTGGAAGAAGACACGTCTCCTGGCTGCTCTGCCCATTTTTCATCTTCGTACCACTGATCCAGCTTCACCAGTGTTTTTTTCTTTTCTTTTCTTTCCTTTTCCTTTTTTTTTTTAATTTGGTGGTTTCCCCCTTAAGAGCTTTATCCATTCATTCAACAAATATAACTAAACACCTACTATGGGCCAGGCCTTCCACCTTGAAGGAGTAATTCGCTTAACACCACACAGACAGAGAGCACAGTGAGGCTTTGACGCACAGATCCTGAGCCACAGGGACCTGAGCTGCAGTCCTGGCTCTGGCATTTTCCAGCTGTGTGTCCAGTCATTGCTCTGTGCCTCAGTGTTCCCATCTGTAAAATAGGATCGATGCGGGGGGGGGGGCGTCAAATGACTTAACACACGGAAAGCTCCTTGTACAGTGCCTAGTGCACGGTAGGTGATCAATAAATGCCAGGTGTCGTGTTGTGGTTATTGCCACTGAGCAGCAGTAGCAGTAACAGCTGGAATTTGAAGGTAAGTCTGACCCAGGGCTCGGGGGTCTCGGCCAAGCCCTATGCGGTCTCCGAAAGTCTCTCCTCCCTGCCCCAGTCCCCAGCCTGCAAACCCCACGAAGGCGTTTCCCCCAGAGGGGCTCAGCTCCCGGGAGGAGCCCGGCGTCCGCACGGTCCCAAAGCCCGCGGGAGCTCGCAGCGCGGAGGCGCGGAGGCCCCGCCCCCGGCCCTCCCTCCCTCTCCGAGTTCGCGGCTCGCGCGGCGGCGGCGGCGGCGGCAGCGGCGGCTGCGGCCACGGTCACGGGTGCGGAGCGGCTCGGCGGGACTGCACGGGACCGGCGCCAGGGGAACCTCGCGCGCATCCTACCGCCCGACGCGCGAAGCCGGCGAGGAGCGTTGCCCCAGAGTCGGGGTCGCTGCCGCTCCAACGAGGTAGGAGCCGGAAAACCGGGAGACCCCGGCTCTCCCAGCCTGGGGGCGGTGGAGCACGACCCCCCCGCGGGAGCCGCTTCCACGGCGCCAGGCCAGCCCTCACCCCCGCCCCGGCACCCCATTACCACGCAGCCAGGGCGGGGGCCCGCTTGCCCCCCGCGCGCGCCTCCTGGCCGGGCGCGGTGAAGGCAGGGGCAGCGTGGAGGGAAGCGAGAGTGTGTGAGTGCGTGTGAGCGTGTGTGTGTAAGTGTGTGTCTCCCTCTCCGGGATGTGCGGGGAGGTGGTGATACCTCCTCTGCCAGCGCCGCTGGGCAGTCCTGTTGCCGGCTCCGACGCCGACGCCGAGGGCGGACTCCCTGGGCGGACTTGAATGCTTGGTAGGAATTATCCGGATAATGCGGAGGGCAAGCCCACCGCCACCTGTTGGGCTATCCACGCGCGTCGAATATCCCACTTATCGCAGTCTGCCTGCCGGGGGGTCTCACTTCCCCAGTGGTCCGATCGCCCCGCCGCTCCGCCTGCCCCCAGGACCCTTCCCGCATGCCTAAGGGGAAGGGGAGGGTGCCTGGGTCTGAGGAAGCGCCCCTGCCAGCTGCCACGGAGCAGGAACGGACACGCGGGAGAGGAGGAGGTGGCGGCCTCCAGGGATCCGCAGGCAGGTGCGCCCCCTAATTTCTCCAGCCCCCCCCAGAGCCCCCTTGTTTTAATCACTTGATTTGTCTCTTCGCTGTCATCCTCATTTGGCCATTGATGAAGATGCAGTTCAGTAAAATTGTGTAAGTGAAGTCAAATGATCACTTCCTGGGACTGATGATCAAATTGCCACTTCCTGGGACTGAAAGAGACTTAACAGAGAATTCGGGAACCTGGCTGGGGAGGACAGAGGCTGTTCTGAGCCTCGCCAGTGCAGACGGGGTGCCCTCGCAGAGCTGAGTGCAGCTATGTGCTCTCATCTGCCCCCTGGGACCTGCAGGCACCATGGTGTCCCTGTCTGTGGTTGGGGAGCTCTTGTTCAGAGGAGGAAAGGGGTTCACCCACTTTGCACTGGATTATCAGTGACCGGATAAGAGCAGGTCCCAGGACAGGATCCCCGAATGGATGTGACAATCCGGCTGTCACAGAGCTGGCTCCACACCATCTCCAAGAGCCCAAAATGGGACCACCCTCCCAGCCGCCTCAGGCTCGCTCCCTCTTCTCCATGAACCCTGGGGCTTGATGAATTAAGATCCCGGATTGCACTGGAGGTGGGCGAGGGGTGCCTGGCCTGGATGTGATGTCCCGGTTTCAGGACCTCTCAGGACCACAGGCCACTTGGCTGGCTGCATCTTTCTGCTGACACCACAGCCAGCCCTGCCTGCCTGAGTCTGCCTGCGACGCCCCAGCTGCACCTCACTTTTCTGCTAACTTGGCAGCCGGAGGCAGCTGGGGGCATCCTGTGTCAGGGCCAGGTCCCTAGGGTGCCTCCCTCTCACATGTGAGAAGTGTGGCTATCCCAAGGGGCGGAGAGGAGCCAGGCCACCCTGTCCACACAGGTCCAGTTTGTGAGTACCTGGCATCCTGGGGGGCTGCACCCACGGCCCAGGCAGCAGGCAGCAGACGCGAAGTGGCCAATCTCAGGTAGTGAGTACAGGTTCGGTGATTTGGGGCTGAGATGGGGGAGGGGAATGCAGAGGGAAGAGGTTGGCCGAATTATTCACTCCCAGCTGGAGGAGGCAGGCCTTATGTTGAGGTAGAAAGCACCCCAGCTGGGGTTCTGACTGAGAGACTCAGTTTCCTCATCTGTAGCCTGGGGCTGGGTGTTGTGTAAAGCAAGGACACAGATGTCTGTGTCAGCTCATTGGAGGTGTTCAGGGCTGGTTGTCTCTGCTTCCTCTAGTCCCAGCCTGACTCTCAGACATTGAACTTGAGGGAGGCGACCATGCACCCAGGACCCCTCATGCCACCCTCAGAGCTGGAGGAGTGGTGTAGATTTTGGGGTCAGGGTAGCTCACAGACCGAGCTTGGCCTCCCAGGTAAAGAGGATGGAAGACTCCGACCCCAAACCCCACCAAGCCCTACCCTGGGGGGGGGTTGGCACTTTGCCTTGGGCTTCCAGCCCTCATTGTCCTTCTGTGCCTACCCCAACACAGCCCCCTGGCTCAGTCCCAGGTGGTCACTGGGCACCAGCCTGCTCTTTTATTTCATCCTGGGTTTGGGGTCAGCCTGTCTCCCTGACAGAATTGGGGCCAAGCTGCCTGTAACTTTAGGAGCACCAGGAAAACCCCGGCCCACCAAATATTGTCCTGTGCCCCCAAACCTAGCTGTCTGCTGCCTAATATCCACCGTTGCAGACACTCCTTTGGCCCCTGGCCTCGTACCCAGGAATGTCAGCTACCGAACCTTAGCATTATTGACTTGTTTCAAAGCTTTCAGGACCTGTGAGGGGAGAGGAAGAAGGCAGAAGAGAGAGGGGAGGAAAGACAAGGTGGGGGAAGGAAAAGAGAGAGAAGGTGGCACTTTCCCAGCCTCAGGGTTTGCAGAGAAAGGCCCAGCTGTGAGCCCAAGGAGGTCTCTGGGGAGTGGGGCAGGCTGTAGGCAGGGAAAGCTATGAACCTCCAGTGGGAATTCCTGGTGGGAATGTGGGCTAGGTGGCCTGCTGAGGGTGCAGGTGTTAAATAGAAGCTTCCAGAGGGTTCCAGTCCTTTGGCTGTGTTGTTTCTGGAGGTGGTATAGCCCCCTGCTCTCCCCTCCCCTTAGAGAGCGGCCACGTGGTAGTTAATGTGTTCCATAGGTGGTGCGCTCTGCATTTGCAGAGCCGGGGCTAGTCAGCTGGCTGTTGAAAACTGTCAGCGCTGATTGGTTGGGTCAGCAAAAGGCCTGGGCTGTGCTGCACTGGGGAGGCTCCAACACCTGTGCCTTCCTGAACGTCCCACAGCCTCGGTCACTGTCTCTCCAAGACACCGAGCCCCGTGGGTTCCCTGGGCGGATAGAGGCAGCCGGGGTCGCCCTGAAAGACTGTGCAGGTAGTTCCCTGCCCAGCTGGGCACACAGCCTGGAATTTTCCAGCATGGGGGCAAGTGTTGGGGGAGCGTTGGGGGTGAGAACTGACAGTCCCTGCCCAGGGGGCCCACGGGCTGGCCTTATGCAGGGAGGGGCATCCCTCAGGCTCTAAGGGGACCTGCAACGCAGGCTGGTCCTGGCTCATGAAGACCTGGCCCAGCAACGAGGGGTTTGCAGCCCACACCGGCTGCTGCAGGGGGCAAGCTCAGCCCAGAGGGGAGAGTTACAGGTCGCCCGCATGACCTGGTGGCTGTGAACTCCCAAATGTAGCCCCTTCTGTAAGATTATTCTCAACTATGTCCGTTCTTCAATAATAGCAATGAGTTCTTCCTTCTTCCCCCGCAATCATTTCTGAGCTCCTGCTGTATACATGCTCGCTGCCATTGTGAGCGAAGGGCGCACGGCTGTGGCACTGTTGGCATTTGGGGCCCAGGGGTTCTTCAGGGGAGGGCTGCCCTGTGCACTACAGGATGTCAGCAACACCCCTCCTCCCACTGTGACAACCGGAAGTGTCTCCAAGTGGCACCTGGGGGTACGGTCACCCACCGTTGAGAACCACTGGGAATGCAGCCATGAACAAAACAGACAAAATTCCGTGCTCTTCCCTCAGGAGTAAGTGTTCTGTAAAGGAAGGTAGACGGTAAATACGCTGAAGAAGGAGAATACACGGCAGGCTGTGAGGTAAAAGTGCCAGAGGGGAAGACAAGGCAGGCTGCAGGTTCAGAGAGTGTGGGGGCGGGGCGCCATTTTCAAAGGGGCCTCAGGGAAGGCCCCAGTGGCAGGTGACATTTGAGCAGAGACCAGGGGGAGGGGAGGCAGACAAGGAGAGCAGCGAGGCGCACACAGCTGGGGGGGGGGGCGGCGGGAGGCATCCCCCTCTGCCCGTCAGCTGTGTGTGTGACTGTTGGCACCGCTCCTGAGGCAGAGCTTAGAGAGGACAGGGGCCGTGTGGGGGCTGACAGGCCACGGGGTGAGTGGGACAGAGGACCCAGCAGTGAGTCATTTTCTAAAGTACTGTCGTGAGTCCCACGTGTCAGGCAAATGGACAGACTGATGTTGGGACGTTTCCAGGAGATGGTGGCTAATGAGAGCTTCATCCCTTCTGGGGCATCTGGTTTGTACCTGGCACTTCTGCGCTAATAATAGGAGTGAACGTGTAGCGGGCGCTTATCACAAGTGAAGGTGCTTGTGTGTAAGCCTCCCGCCGTCCAGTCCTTGTGAGACGCACCTCGGTGTCAGGCTGGTTTCACAGTCCAGGAACCAGGCTCAGCTGGGAAGCTTTGGCCTGGGGATGCAGCCCAGGCTGTTCCCCTCTAGCCCCCTGTCCCCTATACTGGGCGGAGGACAGGTGGAACAGGGGCCTGGAGCTCGACCGCCCCGTGTGACCTTGAGCAAAGTATTTGACCTCTTTGAGCCCCAGTTTCCTTAATTCTAAACGAAAGGGAGAGCAGTTGCCCCATGGGGTTGGTGTGAGGACAAAATTAAAAGGAAGATGACAGACATCACACAACCTCAAGCAGTGACAAGAGGTGCTACATACACAGTGGCCACTTGCTCTGTCTTCCGGGCCCTGTGGACACCGGGCCCATCTTGCCCACTCCGTGATGTCTGCAAGAGGTTCTGCCAAACTCGATGGCTGGGAAAGAATGAAGCCAATGGATCCTTATGGGCCACGTTGTCAGTTAACCAGCCCCAAAGCCACGGTCAAGTGTAAAGGGAGTGGATACAATGACAATAGTCCCTACACATGTCCCCTCCTCTAGGCCTACTGTGCTGAGCGTTTGACTGACCTTATCTAGCTGTCCAGCAGCTCATTGAGGTCCTTGTCATCAAACATATTTTATAGGTGAAGAAACCGAAGCACAGATAACTTGCCCATAGTCACCCAGTGCATAAGTAGTGGAGCCAGGATTTGAACCCAAGGAGCTCAATATGCTTACTGAGACCACTGGAATTTGTAAAAGAAAAATGTAACCAAGTCACTGGGCACAGGGTCTGACTCTTCTAAAATTCTCTTCCCTTTCCCTTCACTCAAAATGGACTCAGCTCAGGTGCCACCTCCTCCAGGAAGCCTTCCTAGATGTTCCCCAGTTAAGGTCCCTTGTTTGTGCTTCTGTACCCTCACCTCCATCAGCCAACTTGCCTCCAGCACTGCCAGCACCTGTTCCTCTTCCCTAACCCACTAGGCCAGGGGCTTGCCGAAGAGGTACTCACAACCTGCTTGTTGAACGACATTCACTCCCACTGGTCACTGACATCAATGCCCGGGGCTTCCTTTGCCCTTTGTAGGTCTTGCATACACAAGCTTGTGTCCACCAGCGCTGATCACGCATCCCACAGAAGTCAGGTACCAGGCATTAAAGGCAAGCTCTGGAGTTCTGTCCCTGGGGTCTCGGGCTGCTCAGGGAGGCAGGGAATCATTCAGTCCCCAGAAGACAGCCCAGGACCTGTCCCGCCTACCTCTGGGTGCAGGATGAGGGGATGTGTGAAAAGGCATGGTCAGCAGAGGCCGCGCTCTCTAACCGGAGGGGTCACGGTGAGGGAAGTGCAGTTCCTTTGTGCTCCAGCCTGTCACAGCCAGTCTCCCCTCATCCCCTGCAACCCTCCCGACTCTTCCCTAATTGCTTATGTGCATACATTTTCCTTAAATTGTGGTGAATCATCGCCTTTGCTATAAATAAATGCAATCCGTAGGGGGGTTTATTGTGGTAAAACACACACAACATGAACTCTTCTGTTTTAACCGTCTTACAGTGTACCATTCAGAGGCACTTAGTGCCTTCAGAGGCTGTGCAGCCATCCCCACTGTCGAGTCCCAGCACATGTCCATCGCCCCTGCTCCCCCCGCCCCCACGTGCCTGGCAGCCACGCATCTGCTTTCTATCTCTACGCCTTTGCCTGCTTTGGACCTTGTGTATAAACGGAATCACCACATGTGGGCGTTTTCCACTTTGCATTCCATTTTCCGGGTTCTTCCATGTGGTGGTGTGTATCAGTACCTCGTTCCTTTTTCATGGCTGAATAATATTCCATTGTGGGTCTACTACATGTCTTTATCCATTCATCAGTCAATGGACATTAGTGTTATTTCTTCCTTTTGGCTGTTACAGATAATACTGCTGTGAACATCCAGGTACAGGTATTGGTTGTAACATTCGTCACCAGGAGTTTTAGGTGAATCCCTAGGCACAGCATGGCTGGGCCATGCGGTCATCATGCGTGCGCCTGATTGAAGCCCACCAGACTATTTTGCCCACAGCACCATTTTACACTCCCATCACCGACTTCCCCGCATCCTCGCCGAAACTTATTATTTTTCCTCAAAACCTTTTGCACCATGGCTACCCATGTTTTGTGAGCCCACAGAGGCTCCACACTCTTGACTGCTGACCTCTTCTCTTCCAGGCTCATGTGACACCAGGGTCAAGGGCTTAAGGCTCCTGAGCGTCACTCAGTGCCTGGCTCGTGATTTCCCTTGTGACTGTCCACTGCCCATCACGGCCTTTCCTCCAAACAGGGGCCCCGCAGAGGATGGCGCTGGCAGCACCGTTCTGGCTTTTGTGGGCAGTACGTGTTGGCATGCCAGAAAGCAGCACCTTCCCCAAGGGCTGGCACACCCAGGCACCCCCAGCCTTTGCCCTCAGAGGCAGGCGACTTCTTAGATAAATCTCACTTGGCTTCAGAATAGGGGACTGCTCCCTGGTGGGTGACCTTCACCTGCACTTTTCCACCCAGAGGCCCCGGGGGCCTCAGCCAACCTGGCCCTGCTCTGCAGAGGCACATGGCACCAAGGCCAGCCCCACCCTGCCAGGGCACAAGGCATAGACTGTCCCCTGAGTTCACAAAGAAGAGGACCAGGCCGGGTCCCCGGCTCTGAGTGCAGTGGCAGGCACGTGGCGGTGTTGGACCCCACTTGGCACTCTGCACCCACATGCTGCCCCTCTCTGAAACCATTCTGTGGGACGTTGCTCCAAATTTCAGGCACCCCTGTACCCGCTCCATTCCAGTCCCACAGATCACTTCTGGAAACTCGAGGGGGAGCAGCTGTCGTGTGCCAGGAACCAAGCCCAGCCCCATAAAGGGTCCCAGAACTTGGCTTTAACAGCAGCTGATGACAGTACCAGGTGTGGGCGGGGCCTGGTGCGTGAGTCCCCTCATGCCCTCCTCGCCATGTCCCTGGACAGGGCTGTGACTGTCGACTGTCTCCACTGAGGGCCAGGCTCTGTAAATTCAGACTAAAGTGTTATTGTTGGCTGATAATGCTGCTTGTACCACCAGGATTTTGCTCAGCGTTAAAGGTATTGGAGCCCGAGCTGAGTAGGAATTTCCGTGTGTGCAAGAGAGATGAGTCTGGGACTATGGCGTAGCCCTGGTTTCCTCCTTTGACCTTCTCCCACATTACCCGCCCCCCACCCAAGTTGATGGCCTGTGTCCATACCCTGCTGAGCAGGCCCCAGCACTGGGAGCAGAGAGGAGCCAGGACCCCCCAATCAGACCAACGGTGGCCCCGCGCGCATTGATTGAGAGCCCAGGGCCAGCAGGTGACGGCCGGCCCTTAAGGGGCCACCGCTGGGTTCACCCAGCTTCAAGATCAGTTAGAATCAGAAACGCAGCCAACATTTTTTTTCCCTGTCCTGCCGCCGCAGAGGGAAATACCGCACAGGAGGCACAGTATAGAGACATCATTCTCCGTTATTGATTTCCTCTGCTCCCTCTCCCTTCCCTCCGGGCCGGGTGTCTGTCTCCCTCCTGATGAATGTGTTGCTGTGGGGAGAAGGGGGGACACTCGTCATCCGATGGGCCTGCCGACACCGCGCGGGGGAGCGGAGTGCTGCAGAGAGTGCAGGCAGCCAGGGGAGGGAGATGGGAGGCAGAGAGAAAGCAGCAGCCCTTCTGTCCTGCCTTCCTACCCCCAGGAGGGGCAGATCCAGCACAGGTTGGCCCAGGGTGCTCCCTGAACCCGAGTGCCGGGGATGACCCTTCCTGGCTGAGTGGCCCCCAGGGCTCTGTGTCCATGGGTCTCCTGGGAAGGCACCCTGCCTCTCTGTAGAGAGAATGGGTGAATAGAGGCTGAGGACCGTGCCCCAGGAGACACCAGCTCAGGTCCCGTCTCAGCCTCCCTGGGCGGGATGCCTCCACTCCTACCTCGGTTTCCTCACTTGCCAAATGGAGCATACCATCCGTAACAGCATCTTCCTAGGCTTGATGAAAGCATCCAGTGTAAGCATTTGGTGAAACATTATGAATGTCAAGGGTCAAGGTCAATGCAGTCGATCAACAAACCCTTCTGAGCCTGTTTGCCTGCTGATTCACCCCATTGTTTTCCGGGCTCCTGGATGTATGACCTTTGTGGAGCTGATGGTCCAAAGATACAGTTTAGATCACTGTGAAGGTCTAGGATTAAATGACTAAGAAAGAAGATGAGGTGGAAGAATTAAAACCCTTTAGCCAGTCTGGCCAGGAGCTGAGTTCAGTGAATGGTGAACAAGCCAGCAGAGGTGAGAAAGCAAATGGATAGTCAGCTGCCTGCAGCCCCACAAGCCCCTCAGGTCCCGAGAGCAGGCTGCAGGTGGGCGCAGCTCGCTTCACTCACTCCTGCGCCCCTCCTTGGCAGCCGTGTCCCTGCTCTCTCTGCCTTGCACCAGAAGTGACCAGACGGGGCATGCCGAGGACCCCGCTAATAGCCTGCGGAGCTCCGTGTGACTTGCGCTTTTGCAAACCGAGGTCAGTTGTCCATTAAGCTATGGAGCTGAGCGCTCCACTCAGCAATGTATACTGGACACAGTTAGATAATGAAAATAAAAATAGAACATTGCAAAAGCCTGGAGCAGGCTGGCTTCTGCCCCAGGAAGAAGCAGAGAAGGCCATGCCAGGAGAGGGGCCAGAATTCACCGTCTGCCTCCCTATGCCACAAAGCAGCTCTGGTTTAAAAGTATTTTTTTTCCTTACATATAGGTCATCTTTTGTTAATTTTTAAGTTAAAGTTCATATATGTGTACACACACATGCATGTGTACCCCAATTGGAGAAATAATTTGTGCTTGTTATAGCACGTCAGGAAACCCAGAAAAGTAGAAAGAGGCCGTCTTTCCTTCCCACCCCCACTCCAGAATGCTGGGTGGGGGTGTTAGAGATTTCTGGGACCACCTCTAGCAAGAGGGGACTGCAAAGTAGGTACTGAATGAGACATACCCAGTGTCAACAACAGAGCAAGCTCAGCTAAGACATACACATCCACATATCAACACTAAAGGTTTTAAAATACACAGCAGACTCTGAAGAAAGACTGAAGTCCTCAGGGAACTCAAACCCAGAGCCTTCGGCATGTGAACTGACACTGAGGAGGACCAGGAGGTGTTGGGCCCAGGTACGGCCAAAGTAGCTCAAGTCTGAAATTGTAATGCCCACCTAGAAACAGGAAGATATGGCCTAGGGCCCTAGCAAGGCCAGAGTTGCCACACTCCTCTGTGAACAGGAGGCTAGAAACCTGCCCACTCAGGAGTGGGATTGCTGGGTTGTGTAGCAAGAACACATTTAACTTTATAAGAAATTGCAAACTGTCTTCTAAAGTAGTTGTACCATTTTGCATTCCCACCAACCATGTATGAGAGCTCCAGTTTCTCCAAATCTTTGCCCACACTTACTATTGTCAACCTTTTTAATTTTAGCCACTCTAGTATGTGTGTCATGGTACCTCATTATGGTTCTGATAGAACCTCGATGAGGAAACTAAACAGGACAATGGGGAAAATGACAGGTCAGTCTTGCTCATGACTATAAACACAGATGTCATCAATGTAATGTTGAGCTGGCATTTGTGTTCATAGTCATGAGTGAGATCTATAATTTATATGTAATATCATATATCACAACAAAAGCAAAATTTATTCCAATAACGCAAGGATGGTTTAACATTAGAAAATCTATTACTGTAATTTGCCTTGTCAACCAATTATAGGAGAAAAATAAACATGCAAATCTCAATAAATATGGAAAGGACAATAAAAAGAAAACCTTGTCACAAACTATCAACAAGAGACAACTTCCTTTCCCTGATAAGCTATATTTTCAACAAACATCCTACTTGGTGGTAAATGTTACAATTATTCTCTTTAAAATGAGACCAACCACGTCTCTGTCATCCCCTCTGTGTGCCTCAATAGTGCACTAACATAAGGCAAAGAAATAGGAGGTATAAGAATTGGAATGGAAAACTACAAGAGTGTCAATATTCACAAACTATATATCTCCCACACGGAAAATCTAAGAGACTCCTGTTTAGCGGCATTGCTCCATACAAGAGCAACATATAAAATCAGTAATAGTGCCGTGCGTTCAAATGTATTTAGGAACTTCTCAAAAGATACCATTAAGTGAAAAGAAAAGCGGCAGACTCAGAGGTTTAATATCCAGAATATTTCAAGAATTCCTATAAATTAGGAAGAAAAAAGATGAGCCCCAGAGAAGAATACATGGGGGAAAGACATAAACAGATGCTTCATAGAGAAGGATACAGGAACGGGACTGGGCGTGCAAAGATGCTGCGTGTCACTAGCGATCATGGAAGTGCATATTGAGATGACAGGGGACACCGTTTTGTTCCCACCGTGTTTGACAAGCCTGGCCACACTGTAGGAAGCAATGAGAAGTCTTACACGCTGCAAGGGGGAGTACAAGTTGGACAGCTGCTTTGGATTGGCGTTATGTAGTAAAATGAAACACAATTTCTAAATCGCTGGGCTCCTATGCCATTTCATTCCTCCGTGACCCCTGTTCGCAGGCCTTCCATGCGCCACCATTTTATATCTTTGCCGAATGAGGCTGAGAAAGCTTAAGTATCTCGCCAGAGCTCGCGTAAGCTCTGAAGTAACAGATTGTCGTTTCAACCCTCTAAACAGGCAGGGGTTCTCTCAGTGGCATTGGGGCAGCTGGGGCTCCAAATCCGCCTGCCGGTACTTCGCGCGGAAACTGGGAGCGCTCTCCTAGCTGTGCCGGGGGCTCCAGGCTGCACCACCGCGGTCAGCCAGCAGGGGGCAAGTCCGCCGCCCACCCTCTTTCCTGACGGGGCATTGTCCCTTAGCTCCAGGAAGACAGCTCATTTAAAAAAGGGAAAAGATCATAGGTCACTTAAAGAAAAATGTGATGCATATTTATTAAACAGTAAAATAAAAAGAATAAACCAATTCATCCACAATCCTGCTATCAAAACACCACTACTAATGTCATTATATTCATCATCCCATGTGTTAACAGATTTTTTGTTTTACAAATTAGCAAATTACCAATATTTTGTATTCTGCTTTTTTTTCCATCTAATATGATCTTATCAGGATTTTCCATTAACGACCAAATGCTAGCCCGTTGAGTGGACAAACCACGGTTCCCATCCTCCTTCTCTTTCGGAAAGCCTCTGGGTGGTTTTGAGCACTGTACTATTCCATACAACAGAGAACACATACCTCTGCGTCTTTTGTGCTGACATCCATTTCCTTAGCAGCGATTCCCAGAAGAAGAATTTAGGGGACCGAGAGAAGTGGAAATGCCTAAGGCTCAGCACATGTCGCCAAACTGCTTTCCAAAAGGGTTGCACCGCCTTATGTCCTGGCCAGCAGAGCACAGAAGTGACCGTATCAGAGGTGGCACTGCTCTTTCTAACTTAACGTCTTATTTTGAGATAATTGTAGATTCCCATGCAATTGAGAGGAGTCGTACATAGAGATTCCATGAACCCTTTACCCAGTTTCCCCCGATGGTAACATCTTGCAAACTACAGCACAATGCACCACAACCAGGATGCTGAGGTAGCTGCAGTCGGGGTGCAGAGCATCCCCACACCACAAGGCTCCCCTCCTGTGGCCACACGGGGCTCCCCCCACCCGCCTGTCGTTCTGATCCCAGCAGCCACGACTCTTCATTTCTCTATTTCTCTATTCTTCATTTCTCTATTTTTATAGTTCCCAGAATGGTATATAAATGGAATCATGAAGTGACATTCCTGTCAAAAAAAAACAGATGAAACTAACTTAAAGATAGAAGAACTATAGGAAACACATTTTTGAACTGGCTAGTCTCCGGACCAGCGCTGTCCAGTAGAATATAATGAGAGCTACATGATGTAATTTAAATTTTTCTGTCATCTATTTCACTTAGCCCCATATGCCATTTCAACATGTAGTCAGTGTTTTAAAACATTGTCAATGAGATGTTTTACATTCTTTCTCTGTACTAAGTCTTAGAAATCTGGTGTGTGCTCTGGGCTGATGGTACATCTCAGCTCAGACTGGCCACGTTTCGAGTCTCCAGAGCCCCGTGTGGCCAGTGGCTGCCATGTTGGATAGTTCAGCTCCAGTCCAAACTGAACTAAGATCCAACCATGAGCCTGGGGTCTGTACATCTCCAGGCTTTGTGAGGGTCCCCATGTTGGGTAGTTGTTCTCAACTTCAGCTGCACATTGGAATCACCTGGAGTTTTTTATCATACTGATGCCTTGCCCTCCCTTCCAGCTGCCCCACCGGAAGGTCAGGTGTAGTTGGTCTCAGAAACAATCCGTCTTTGGGATTTCTGTAAAACTCTTCAAGATGACACTTCTGGGCCTCAGGGATTGAGGCCCACTGGTAAAAAGGCCTGGGGTTGTGTCCTGTTCGATCCCATCATGCCATGGGGTTCTGGGAGGGGTCCCTTTTCTCCTCTCAGTTCCTGACCCGACCCCTTGGGGAGCAGGCACTTTCCTCCCTAGCAGTTCTGAAGGCTTCTGTGTGTCCTCTGCCCCCCACGTGCTGCCCCTATCTCTGCTTGTTCAGTTGGGAGACAGTTACCAAGGCTGGTTTTTTTTTTTTTTTTTTTTTTTTTTTTTTAAGATTTTATTCTTATTTATTTTTAGAGAGAGGGGAAGGGAGGGAGAAAGAGAGGGAGAGAAAGAGAAATGTATGGTTGCCTCTCACATGGCCCTCACGGGGACCTGGCCTGCAACCTAGGCATGTGCCCTGACTGGGAATCGAACCGGGACTGCCTGGTTCCCAGCCCGCGCTCAATCCACTGAGCTACACCAGCCAGGGCCCAAGGCTGGTTTTAAAGCGAGATGCACACGAGCGTCCTCCCCTCCCCTTCCCACTCCACCAGCACCATCTCGTGACCCCACGCATTTTCCTCACTGGGGTGGGCCTCCTCGGTGGCCAGTCCGGCTTCCTTCCTGGATCAAGGAAGGAAGGCGAACATTTGCCGAGGGCCCACAACCTACTTCATGGGGCAGAACCCTCACGGCTGCACTGAAAAGAAGCAGTTGTCCCTGGGTTATGGATGAGACTCTGACAGGCTGAGCCAGCAGCCCGAGGCCCCATGGCCAACCCCAGCAGACTCAGGACTGGAAGCTAGAGCCACCCCCCACCCTGGCCCAGGGAATCCAGGCAGCCTCAGTAGGCTGATGTCCTGCGTAGCGAGCCACAGGGGAAGTGACAGCTGGGCTGAGGTTCACGCTTGTCCTGCCTAGTGCTTCTTTTTCCAGACCAGTGCCCTCCCACGCCCAGGGCTCTGGGCCTGTGAGATGATTTCACTGGCTAAGAAGCAGAGAGTGCAGCACCCTGGCCTCCTCATCTTTGTCCCCATCCGCCTCCTGGGGGCTCGGTGCACAGTGAAGCCGCTCCTGCTTTGCCCTTGGTTCCCCACCCAGTCGTTAGTTCTGTCGTCCAGTCAGGAGATATTAGAGTCTCTTTAAAACCATAGTAAGCACCCTGACTTTACCTGTCAGGAGTCATGTGGCGTCTTTCAGGGCAAGGACTCTTGGGTCAGCGGTGGGACCCTCCGGGGCCGCTGGACGTTCACTCTACCACATGGCCCTGGACCTCCCCATCCATCGGGGGAGTGGGGACATGCTCAGAACCAGGCCCCTGGGTCTTGGGGCAGCCCAGACATCATTTCATGCTAAGTCACGGGGAGCAGACGGGAGAGTGGGCAGCATCGTGTTGAGAGCTGACTCCTCAGGGAAACACATCAGCCCTTTTATGCTTTTCTCTCCCTGTGCCTCTGGTTCAAGGCTCTGTCCCTGAAGTGGCTGGTACTTCATCTTCCTTTTTGCACTAACGTCGGGAGGGCTGGAACCCTGGGCTTGTGGGTGTTGCTCCCAGGCCCACAGCCACCTGCCTGGCTCTCCGTGTGACCCAGGGCCCAGGGCTCACAGGGGCAGGGTTCGGAGTGGTGGAGAGAAGCAGGCCCGGGCGTGTGTGCTGCCAGCGATTAGAATCCTGAGTTAGGGTAGCGTGTGCCGGAGGCAGGAAAACGGACCAGCAGCAGGTATTTATAGAAACACACCCACAGCCTGGTAACCAGGCCAGGCCACACTGATTGTCTCCCAAGGGTCCTTCTGTAGCAGTGTTTCTGCAGCCCAGTTCCCCCGGCTCCCCCGCCCCTCCTTCTTCCCTCCTCCCACAAGGAAGGATCAGCAGAAAAAGAAATGTCTCTCTTGCCCTGGCTGGTGTGGCTCAGTGGATTGAGCACTGGCCTGCGAACCGGAAGGTTGCTGCCGGTTCTGTTCCCAGTCAGGCCACATGCCTGGGTTGCGGGCCAGGTCTCCAGTTGGGGGTGTGCAAGAAGCAACCTACCAATGTGTCTATCACATATCGATGTTTCTCTCCATCTATTTCACCCTCCCTTCTCTAAAAATAAAAATCTTTAAAAAAATAATAAATGTCTCTCTTGAAACATAAATACTAACTCCGAGCATAGCGGAGGGATTGGACAGAATGAGGATAACCCGAGGCCAGCCAGGACCGCTCAGCTCCTTTCTTCTCCCTCCCACTCCAACTGCACACTCACCATTTCGTATGAAAATGCCTGGGTTGTCCATGCACCTGAGCGAGCCGAAGGCCACGCAGAAAAGGAATGAAACCGTCAGCCCTCTTATCTTATGCAAGAGGCTGATGCTCTTGAGCAAAATTAGGTCCAAGTTTCCCCCTGACAGTCAGGAATCTCCACTTTTCGCAAGCGAGGTTTTCCGAAGTGGTGAGCTAAGCATTCTGTCAGAATGACTTCTGCCACTTCACAGGATAAGAGGAACAAGAAGCAGTTTTGCTTAGGACGTAATGGGCCAGATTGCTGGATTAAAATCCCAGCTCCCTTATTTTGTACCTGGTGGCCTTGGCTGGGTGGCAGAACCACCAACCCCCTCATCTATAAAGTGAAGATAATGACCACAGTTAAGATTGCTGTGTGTGCCCTGGCTGGTGTGGCTCAGCTGGCTGGGCATCGTCCCACAAAGCAAAAGGTCGCTTGTTCGATCCCTGGTCAGGGCACATGCCTGGGTCGCAGGTTCAGTCCCTGGTCAAGGCTTGTTTGAGAGGCAACCAATCAATGTTTCTCTTTCACATCGATGTTTCTCTCCCTCTCTTTCTCCCTCCCTTCACCTCTCTCTAACAATAAAGGAATAAAATCTTTTTAAAAAGTTGCTTTGTGCCCTTACTTTGCACTAGGCAGGAACCCCTGTTTTAAACTGGTTACATGTGTTGGTTCATTTAATCCTCCTCCCCCTTTGAAGAAGGTACTAATAGTATCCTCATTTTAATAATACTGCTGGCCACAAAGGGTTGTTTTGAGGATTAAGAGAATTAATATGTGTAAGTTGCTTAGAACCGTTTCTGGCATGGAGTCCTGATCCAACAGACATCAGCCGGCCGGAACCGGAGAGCCAGAAGTACACAGGGGAGCAGCAGACCCCAAATCAGGATCCCAAGGAGAGGAGAAACCCTGGGGCTCTGCTGTCCCCACAGCCTTTGGTGGCCTGAACCTGATGGATGGCCGTGTCACCAAAATTAGATCAAGTCTGAACATGTTTCCTGTCCACACGCATTAAGTTCCAGGCCAGGAAGTTGTCTCCCGTCTCTCGCTGGCTCTTCTCGTGCCCGGCAGCCGTGGGGGCCGCCATGCCACAGGCGCGGCGGGCACTGCTGCAGGTGTGAGCAGCAGGAGGCAGCGCAGAGTGGGTGTCCAGCTGCCGACAGTTACGACGCTGTGTCACCAAGTGACGCAGTGTGCAGGCCCGGTCGAGGCTGTGTTTAAGTGCGGTGGGAAGGAAGAAGGACATGTGCAGCTCTGCCTTTCCTAAAGGGGAGTTTGCTTTCTACAAATAGCACAAGATAAAAATCCACTGCTGTTGGGCTGGAGCTGCAGGGGTGGCTGCTCTCCCCCGTGGGACTGGCGTTTAGGGCTGGCCCGGACATCTGCTGCTGCGTCTCTTCTGCTGCCAGGGCCCCCGTCGTGGTCCACAGCTGGGGCGTGACACAGCGGGGCGGAGGGGAGGGTGAACCTCTGCCATTCCTGGCTGATGGCAGGGCCGGGAAGGAGGGACGTCGCAGGTCAGAAGCACAGAAGCCCCAAGGTACAGACAGGTTTGCTCAAACGCAATAGATTTATGAGATGGTCTTGTGGCTTGTTATTCTACATTCCATAATATACCCCAGTATATTCCATATACTTTATTATTCCATAAGATATAAATTACATTTGACGTAAAATAATCAAAAACGCAGCTCTGTGTTGTTGAAGAGAGGGGGCGGACTGCTTTATATCCCTGGAGTAAGTGGGAGAGAGGGCGCAAAGCCCAGACCCTGGGCTGGGGGCCAGGGGCACCTAGGTTTGAATCTAATCTCTGTCAGGTGACCACCACGTCTCCATCCTTAGGTCCCTTCATGTAAAATAATCATCGTAATCCTCACGGGGCCCACCTGGGTAGGGGTCAGCACGAGAGTGTGGCTGCTCCGTGGATAGACAAGCCCGATGAGGGGCAGCCATCCTCACCTTCTCCGTGGCTGTGGGCCCTGTTCTGATGCTCCCGTCCCGTGAGCCTTCCACGTGTGTGCGCCCTGCATGCACCCAGCCCACGGGCCCAAGAAACAGGAACCACGGGCTCCGTGGCCTGCAGAGCTCCTACCTAGATCAGCTGCGGGCGAGTGCCCTTTACATCATTATGCAGGTTAGCTCCTCCAGTGAGAAAAACCTAAAATGTCTCTGGTCCAAGCCTTTGTTGATACGCAGGTGAGAGGGGAGACAGGAAGGCTGAAATTTGGTCAGGGAGGGAGGGCATGGGGGGCGAAAATTCTGCAGGGACCAACTGCCAGGATGAGAGGGAGGTTGGAGCGCCAGATAGTGATGAGAAAGCCCGGGCCAGTTTGTTCCTTTTCAGGGACAGAATCACCCTGTTCCATCCGCCCTGCTGGTTGCTGCTCTGTGGGTGTCGGGGTGTTGTGTTGTGATCGCAGCACTTACTGGGCTGGCGCGCAGCGGCCCAGCCTTACTCGGCGACACTTTCATAAACCCTCGCAGTAACCCAGGAGGAGCCGCCCTGCTTTTCAGATGAAGAGACCGAGGTGCAGCGTGGTCATGTGATTTCCGCAGGATCTGAAATGAAAGAACTGGCATTCCAACTCAGGTTTGCCTGATCCCAAAGCCCGTACGCCATTCACTTCCCCACATAGCTGTAAATTCCAGGGATTAAACTGTGACCCTCAGTACCTCCATCACTAAGTTACGTTCTCAACGATCGCACCTGGGACTTAGCTCACACTTAGCCGTTAGAAGAACATGCCTGTAACTGAGTAATAAAGTTGTCTTGGTAACTTCTGCGGTATGACAAATCACCTCAAAACCTAATGGTATAAAACAACAGCTAATATATTTTGCTTATGGTTTTGTGGGTCAGGAATTTGGGAAGTGCTCGGCTGGACAGCTTTTTTTTTAAGATTTTATTTATTTATTTATGTATTTATTTATTTCTTGAGAGAGGGGAAGGGAAGGAGAAAGAGATGGAGAGAAACATTTATCGGTTACCTCTTGAACACGCCCTGACCAGGGACAGAACCCGCAAGCCAGGCATGTGCCCTGACCAGGAATCGAACCAGTGACCTTTTGCTTTGCGGGACAACGCCTGACCCACTGAGCCACACCGGTCAGGGCTCAGCTGGGCAGTCAGACATTGGCTGGGGCCGCTGTCATCCACAGACTCGGCTGGGCTGGACGTCCAGGGTGGCTCGATCCCGTGGATGGCAGCTGGTCTGGCTGTTGGCTGGCCACTCGGCTGGGCTGTCAACCAGAGCACCTGTGAGTGGCCCCCAGCGCAGTGTTCTCAACCTGCGGCGATTTGCCCCCACCCAGGAACATGTTTGTTTATTACGACCGGTGGGCAGAGGCAGGATGCTACCGCACACCCTGCCCTGCCCACGACGGCCCCACCCCATGAAGAACTGTCCGGCCCCACATGTCCGTAGGGGCCCAGTGTGAGAGCCCTTCTCTGAGGCACAGCGATCTCAGGGGGTCGGACTTCTTACGTGGGGGCCGGCATCCCCCAGAGGGAGTTCCCGGGAGAAGCAGGCAGCGCTGCATCTCCTGTATGACCCGGCCTCAGAAGTCGCACCACATGGTTTTGATGTCTGCTGTTGGTTGAAGCAGTCACAGATCTGCCTGGACTCAAGGGGAGGAGACGTGCGTGGGCCCCACCTCCCGATAGGAGGGGTGACGGGACCTTTGTGGTCACTTTCTAACCACCATAGAATGCAGCAGCACTCAGCACAGTGGAAAGCAGACAGGGCCATAGATCCCCTGGGGATGGGTGGTCGCCCGCTCATCCCGCTGGGATGCTGAGTCCCCAGACCAGCTCACAGGAGCAGCTGCTGTGACTGTCGAGAGCCCTGCTCCCTGAACCCTTCAAGCACTGCTAGGGTTTCTCTAGGAAACTGATGTAAGGGTTCACACTGGACGATCCTTCCCCTTTCCCTCCATTCCTCTCCCGTTAAACTACCGTCCAGTCCTCTGCCTGGGCTCCCACGCACACCTGTACCCTCACCTGTCTCTGAGCACCTAAGCACGCCATTGCAAGTCCTTTTATAATTGGCTCGGGCAGGGAAGTGTGCCATTAGTGATTTAATGCTCCACAAGACATTTCTCCCTAATTGCCAGTCATGGGATGATAATTAGCAACTGTTAATTCCTGATAATTAACAAGCTAATGCCTAGAGGTAATGGCGCCCAGGTAATCATCTTAAAGTGCCAGCTTCCGCGTCTGGGCCCCGAGCCCCAGAGGGTAACACGTCATTTCAGCATCTCTAGCCCAGGAGCTAGCGGGGACCCTGCCCACGAGGGCAGCAACTGGAGAATCGACAACTCTAGTCTTTACTTCAGTTCTCTACTTTGGATATAAAAATAACCCATGTTTTTTTAGAAGCTTTGTTGAGCGCAGGACAGTAATAAAGAAAATCGAATATGCATAACTTTATTACCTGGAAACACCCACCATCCTATTTTTGGTTTACTTCTTCCTCACCTATGAATTTTTTTCACAGCTGAATTCTTGTTAGATGTGGTTTCACATCCAGCTTTATTCATGTAACATTATGGCATAAACATCTCTTTGGGGTAGCGGCTCATAAAAAGCATCTGCCATCCCCATCAGAAAAATCCAATGAACCTTGTGGATGAAGGACGGGCTTCATGGGAAGGAGAGACGGCCGTGTAGGAGCAAGGACTTGGACAAAAACCTGGTGATGCGGGAACTAGGACTTCACCCCAGACCAGCGTCTCCAAGGGGCCCCCTTTCCTGCTGCCACTGCCGGAAGACATCGGGTGTGCACACAGGCAGTGACATCGGAAGACAGACAGGAAGGCAATGAACTAAGATGCGAGCAACCGTGTTTTCAGAATGGGGCAGTACAGGTCATTTCCATCTGCTGCCTCGTAATTTCCCATGGAGCACAGGGTGGAAAAGTATTGAATCAGCATTCAAAAAGTTACCTGTTCACACGTCGGTCCCTCCAGGGGCCTGGCTGGGTGACCTCAGGTACTCCTCCCCTCGGGACCTTGACTTTCCTACACATGGTTTGAGAGAAACATCAGTCCTTCATGTTCCAACGTGGTTTTTGGAGTCAGAAATGCCGAGTCAGAGAGCACCTCCCGGGGACTGCGTGGGAGGGTGGGCCGGGGCTGCCGGGGGCTGCCGGGAGCGAGCCTGGTAGGATCAGCCAACGGCCCTTAGGTGACGCCTGGTCATTTACAAAGACTGGCTTCCAAGTGTTGCATCACATAAGTTTCTAGACGCCCTAGCGGCCCACTTTGGATGTCTCTTCACCGAACACTCCAGGAGGGTCTGTCTCCTCAGTAGGGAGATGGTGCAGCCAGAGCATGGGCCTCGGGATAAGACCCAGGTCTAAATCCACAGTCTGCCCCCACCTGGGATGGCCGGCTTCCCTAACATCCCGGAGCCTCAGTTTCCCAATCCACAAAATGGGGCTCATGCTACCCATGTCGGGGTAGTTGTGAGGTCCTGATGCTGCCGTTCATTTGTGGATACGTACGATTTCATAACAGAAGCACCACTACTCGTGTGTCGTGAACAGGACTGCTCTTTCCCACTCTGGGCAGAGCTCCGTGAGTTTGTCACGTACTCTGGAAGGGGACTTCCCCTCTTCCCACGCTCACTCCTGCTTCAGGCTCTGCTGTACAGAGTTTCACAGGTCAGGTCAGCTTCGGCCGCTTCTTCTGTTTCTTGTGTTTATAGATTCAGAGCCAGTCTGCTCTCCACCTTCATCTTTCCGGGCCTCCAAGACACAGATCTTTTTTTGTTGTTGTTGTCTTGCTGCCAAGCTTATTATTAAAACAGGCTGTTCAGCTCCGGCCGGCACCGGCTGTCATATTTCAGAAGCCCTGATCTGTCTGCCTTACAAGGACAGGGGCTTATTTGCCCATCGGTGCTTAAGAATAATTCCTTATACAAAGACCATGCTTCAGATTTTTCAAAGCCCTGTCACCGCTGCCGTGATGTTTAATCTCCCGGCCGTTCTGGGGGGTGAGCAGGGCAGGCCTGGTTGTTCCGGGCAGCCTTGTCCCCAAAGTGGCTGTCTCAGAACGAGGCGCCACTGCGTGGACAGATAAGTAGGGAAAGCCCTGGGATGCGTGAGGCTTTGGAACAGACTCAGCGCACGGTGGGCTCAGATCTCCGAGGCTTTAACGTGTATTTGTGCAATGGGATTCTTTTTTTTTTTTTTTAAAGATTTTATTTATTTATTTTTTAGAGAGAGGTTTAGAGAGAGGGGAAGGAAGGGTGAAAGAGAGGAAGAGAAACAGCAATGTATGGCCCCCACATGGCCCTCACTGGGGACCCGGCCTGCAACCCAGGCATGTGCCCTGACTGGGAATCGAACTGGGATCGTTTGGTTCCCAGCCCGCGCTCAATCCACTGAGCTACACCAGCCAGGGCTGTGCAATGGGATTCTTCAAGCCCTACATGCAGTGCTTTCCAAGGCTCTTCTCACTGGAGTCCTTTTTGCTACAATATTCCAAGGAAGTTTGGCTCTGTGGACCCCACTTTGGAAAACACGCGTAGGGGTGGCATGGGGAGGGTCTTGAGAATGAGGCAGGGTGAAGTTCAAATGTAGGCACCTCCACCTGCCAGCTGAGTGACCTTGGGCAAGTTTCTTAACTTCTCTGATCCTCGGCATGCTCACCTGTGCAGGGAGGTGGTGGTAGAGTTGTGAGAATTAAAACAGAGAGAAAGTGCTTAGCAGGGTGCCTCATGGTGATGGTAAACATTCAGTAGACTGTACTTTTAGTATCGTCTTCCTCTGGGTTACCCAGGAGAAAAACAGGCCCCGGAAAGGCGGATTTTCCAGCCTTACACAGCGATTTAGTGACTGGGCTGAGGACACAGCCCCGGTTTCCTGCCTGTCCGGACGGCTCTTTGCAGCACGTGGGGCTCCGTCCGTCCTCATCCAGGCATCTCACCCTTGTATTCTCCCCACTTCCCGCCAGCAACCGTCCTTGGCTTCTGATTCCGTTCTCTCTGGACAATATGGGGGCCCTGGGAGCTTCCAATGTAAGTGAGTGTACTGAGCCAACCGCTATGAAAACCTGAATCGTCATTTCCCACATCACTCCCCAGCCCACCGATCCCTGCCGCAGTCTCCAGGGCCCCTCCCCCACCACGGTCCACCCGCCAGGTGGGTCCTGCCCCAGTGTGACAGCCCCGATGCGGTTGTGTCACCCTTTCCCAGCCGGTGAACTCTGAACTCTGCGCACAGTGCCTCTGATGCCGTTGCGTCTCCCACAGCAGTGAGCATAGGGCCCACGCACAGCAGGCGCTCTGTGACGTACCTGTAACCCAGCGGGGAGCCTAGCCCACCGGCTCTGCCTCCCACCCCACCGTGTGGAGAGTGACTTGGCTTGGTGGGGAAGGCTGGCTGTTTTGCATTTCACTTTCCCTTCTTTGTCAAAGCTGGTTCAGGAAGGAAGGAGTGGCTTGGGTTAAACCCCGGCGCTCTTGGCCTGGTGGACAGGGTGCGTTGGTTTCCGTGGGCTCACACGCAGCTCCGGGAAGCCAGCTGGGGCTCATTCCATAGGTCAGTCAGCCCTCCCGTGGCCAGCTGGTAGGGCAGGGCCGGCGCTGTGGACTCAGTGCTGGATGTCCCCCCTTCCTGCAAAGAGCACCCATTTACCTTCCCTTCTCCTTTCTCCCCTCCTACAGCCAGCTCAGACTCCGCAGACGAATCCACTAAGATAGGGTGCCATGCCCTGAGTAGGACACCGGGTGGCGTTCCCTGCCCACCACAGGTGCTGTGACGCCTGACACTTGCTTGAACATTGACACCCTGCTGCAGCATTTCTGGCTTTGCATTAGTGCACAGGGTTGACGCTTGGTGACATCACAAGCATGACTGGCTTAGGCAAGGCACGCTGGGTTGCCCAGGCCCCACCCCCTCCTGGAGATGGCTCTGCCTGACCCCTCGAGCCCCTGGGGTGACCCTCTTCCAGGCTCTCATCACATCCTGGGCTTCCCTGTCACCTCTTTGGCCCAGTTCTTCACAGACTTCAGCAGGTATATGACTCACCTGGATCTTTTTACACTGAGGATTCTGAGTTACAGAGTTGGGAGAGCCGAAGCATCCACATTTCTAACACGCTCCCAGGGGACGTGGCTGGTCCATGGTTCACCCTTTGAGTAGCAAAAACCAGTCCCTCTCAACTTGGGCTGCACATTAGAATCACTGGCAGCACTTGAAACACGCCGTTGCCCTCATCTGAGCCCAGCTGCACCGGGATCTCTTGGAGTGGCGCCCAGGCAGCGGGGATTACTGGGCAAACCCTGGGTGACTCCAGGTGGCAGCCAATGGTCAGAGCCCTGAGCTGGGGTGTGGGCTCTGTGGGGGTCAGCATCCCTCAGCCTTACCCCTCAGGGTTTCCCAGCTCTGAGCCCAGTGCCCAGCCCTGGCAGGTATCAGCAGGCAGGCTTGAATAGACTCTTAGCTTCTCCCTGGCTCCTGCCAACACTGTGTGCTGAGCAGGCAAGATTCAGATGGTTTCTAATTAGGTGGGTTTAGGAGGCCCGTTGAGCTTGGATTGTGTGATGTGGCTTCTTTACTTCTGTTGACCTAGAACTGCACCTGATTGCAGCCCATGTGGAAGACACCTTCCCAGGAAGCCTTCTCACCCTCTGCCTCTTCCCAAGGCTGCCACCACTTCCCCTCCTGGCTGCCGCAGCTCTCTGCCAGGGTGCACTTGACCCTCAGAGTCCTTCTCCACACTAAGAAGCCCCCCAGCAGAGCTCACTCCTCCAGCCCTCCTCCCTGCTTCAGAGCTCTTGGGCAGGTCTCTAGCACAGCTTCCCTGAAGCTGCATTTTAATTGCTTCGTGGGAGCCTTCATCTTTCTAGGCGGGAAGCCTTCAAGGGCAAGGATAGCGTCGTGTTCAGCATTTGTCTTTTTATCTCCCGTGTTGGGCGCAGTGGACTACTGGATGGGTGGATGGATGGGTGGACGGATGGATGAATAGCATTACCCAGCAAGGGGGATTCCCACAGAGGACAAGCTGGCCCCTTGCAGTAGTCTGGCAAGAAAGCTGTGAGTTCCTGGCAGGGAGAAGAAGAGGGTGCACCTCAGCCCAGTGGCCTGGTGTCCAGGGAGCTGGCCTGTTGGTTTTGACTCATCAGGTTAGCCAGGGGGAGTTCACTTTAGTTACCCACCAAGGTCCCTCACCTTGGCCGCCTCGGAACTGGGGCTGCTACTGTCTGCTCCCCTCGCTCCCACCCCCAGAGCCCGCTCCTTGCTGGTGGGACCACAGCTGCGGCCACCCACTCAGCCATCGGGAAGATGAGCGCCTGCGGGAGGAAGGCCCTGACCCTGCTGAGCAGCGTCTTCGCTGTCTGTGGCCTGGGCCTCCTGGGCATCGCCGTCAGCACCGACTACTGGCTGTACCTGGAGGAGGGCGTGGTCCTGCCCCAGAACCAGAGCACGGAGATCAAGATGTCCCTGCACTCAGGCCTGTGGCGCGTCTGCTTTCTCGCAGGTAAGGGCACCCAGGGCTGTAGACAGCTCCGCCCCGAGAGAGGGGCAGCCCCGCCCCCGGGAAAACCGGCCCAGGAGCGCCCCTCCCCCACCCTTGGGAAGCGATGCCCCAGCTGGAAGGAGACCGTTCACCAGGACAATCCTCATGAAGCCTGAGCAGTGTCCCCTGCAGTGACCAGGACCCATCCCGAACGCGAGTCCCGCTGTGCAGCGTCCATTTGAGCAAGCGCTCTCATCACCCGGGACATGGTCCGCACCTGAAAGGAGTGCGTAACCACGCCTTCCCCACACTCCACCTCCCGGCTGAGGGAGGCTGACACGCACAGGGCTCGAAGCGCCCCCATGCCTGAACCCCGGGCTTCACTGATCTCCACACCTCTTCACGGCCCTGCAAGGCAGGACTGTTGCTGCGTCCACCTTACAAATGAGGCAGCGGAGATCGGGGGAGGGGAAGGACGTCTCCCGGACTCCGCACCACTGGTTCGCAGGATGGGCGAGCCTCAGCAGCCTCTCTCTGTCTGTGTGCGGGGAACGGCGGGGAGGACTCCCAGGTGCAGGTCTTTCCCACCTGCAAGGTGGGGCGGGTTTGGGTGCTGCCTCTCCGGTCCTCCCACCAGTTCCAGTTCTTCTAGAGGCCACTGCTTCTCTGGAAGCCTTGGAGTCGCTACCATCCTTTGTCCTGTTACCATGGCCCGAAACAGCCTGAACAGGAACGGCATCTCTGTCTCCATGTCCCGAGACAGGCCACAAACTTGGGCTGACCAGAATCACCACAGGGTGTTCAATTTTCTGAGGGCCCTGTAACCTACGGGTGCCCTGGGCAGAGGGGCCGCGAGGCCCTCCCAGGCGCGCGGCAGGGCTTTGGGAGATGGGCGTGGGGTTGGTGCCCACCGGTGTGTGTGTGTGTGTGTGTTTGCTTGTCACCCTAGTGAGCAACACCACTGCTTGCCATTACACGTGTATTTAACTCTGTCTTAAAGAGCTACTGCAAGGACGGAGTTGGAATGCAGCGGAAACCAGCAACAGTGCACCGTTTCTTTTATGTTAGACAGTTTCCTTTCTAACGAGTTTTCTAGTTCAGGAAGTCACTGCCTCCTCTGCATCTCACTGTGACTGGCCTCCTGGGAATGGCCCTCCCGGTGAGGTTGGGGGGGGGGGGAGTTCCTTCCTTTCCTCTCTGGTCAGAGTCATCCTGCCTCTGCCTCATCTCCTCCACCCTCCCCCAGGCACCTCCACACGGGGCCTTGCCTGCAGCTTCCGCCTGGGTGGTCTCACAGGTGGCGTCCGCAGCCCTGCCTCCCCTGACCCACCCCGCCCCGCCCCACGCTGATGGTTTACAGACATGCCAGAGACCCCAACTTTAGTCTTTAGTCACTAAAGCTCCTCCTACCTCTTCTTCTTCCTTTTCTTTTCTTTTTTAATTTTATTTTTCAATTATATTCAATATTATTTTGTACTAGTTGCAGGCGTACAGCATAGTGGTTAGACAATCACACACTTTAGAAAGTGATCACCCCTGGCTGGTCCGATGGTAGTGGGTTATCAGAACTCAACTAAAGTTAGTGTCACTAAAGTTAGAAAGTGATCGCCCCTGATATTTCCGGCGCCCACCAGTATCTGACAGGGAGGGCACCCCAAGGCCTGGCCTGCTGGTGACCTGCGTCTGTTTTGGGATGGCGTCTGATACTGACCTCACCTCGCGCTGCCTGGGACTATGTGGCATCGTCAAGCAGAGTTGGAAGTCATCAGGATCTGGCTTCCGAAGTGGTTGACAAGGCTTTGGGGGTTCTCTCCAGGACCCCCACATGGGGAATCTAAGCCCACTATGCGCTGAGTCTGTCCCTAAGCAATAAGACGGCCACCATCGTGTTACTCGGCCTGAGTTTGGCCACTTCTTGTGCACCTGAGTTCTGGCCACTTCTTGTGCACCTCTCGGAACTTGGGTACAGGAGGCTGTGACATCAGGCTGTGCTCCGCCCCTGCTGTGGGGGACAGGACCCCCTAGGGTCTGGAGCTCATCCAGGCGTGAATACACCGCGGGTCAAAGATCCTAGAAGTGTTTGGAAATACCATTCGAATAACTTCAAGTCCACCTTCCAGAAGGACGCGACAAGTAAATGATTCTTGTCTTTGTAGGCGAGGAGCGTGGACGCTGCTTCACCATAGAATATGTGATGCCTATGAACACCCAGCTGACGTCCGAGTCCACGGTCAACGTTCTAAGTAGGTGCCTCAGACTCTCCACGCTGGTCCACTGGCTCCGCAGAGCAGAGCAGGGCGGAGGGAAGAGTCAGGGCGACCAGCTTGTTTCCCAAGAGCTGATGTCCTTGGGCTCAGCTGGTTGTGCTGGCCTGAGCTCCCCGGAACTTGCCCTGTCCATCATTTACCCCGTGGTGGTGACAGGTTGCTGGAATGTCCCAGGCTTGTGACTCAGGCAAGTGCAAGGGCATCCATACCCAGCATCTTAGTCCTCTTGGGCTGCTAGAGCAAAATACCACAGACCAGGTAGCTCAGAAACAGCAGAAATGCATTTCCCTCAGTTCGGGAGACTAGGAGTCCGAGATCGGGGCTCTAGCATGGTCACGGTCTGGTGAGGGCCATCTTCCAATTCCGAAGCGGGTGCCCTCTTGCTGTGTCCCATACGGTGGAAGGGTGAGGGAGCTCCCCAGGGTCTCATTTATAAGGGCATTAATCCCGTGCAGGAGGGCTCCACCCTCCTGACTTGAGCAACTCCCAAAGGCCCCGCCTCTGATCCTATCACACTGGGGAGTAGTTTTGACATATGGATTGGGGGGTGGGGAACAGCAAAAACACCCAGACCACAGTACTCGGGGAACTGAATCAAGCCCTCTGGCCTCCAGCAAGACTGACCATGGCCTTGGCCTTGCCAGAGCTGGTTCTGACCCCTAAAGTGAACTTTCAATACAATTCTGACACTGAGTTAGCACAGACTCCACAGGCTAAGGGCGAAGGGACAAAGGCACTGGCAGCACTGGGAGGCCCCAGGCCACCCAAGGAAGGGACAGAGCCTGGGGAGCTCGTGCAGAGTCCGGCTTTGGGGACCAACTGGCAGACACCGCCAGGAGCACCTGACTCAGGAGGGCAAGGCCCATGCAGGCTGACAGCGTCCTCTTGTCCCCTCAATTAGAAATGATTCGCTCGGCCACACCATTCCCTCTGGTTAGTCTCTTCTTCATGTTCATTGGATTCATCCTGAGCAACATCGGACACATCCGTCCCCACAGGACAATACTGGCCTTTGTCTCTGGGATCTTCTTCATCCTCTCGGGTAAGTTTGCTGTTTTCATGCACTTTGGACTTTCAAAGCCTGACCAGCCGTGCTCTGGGCAGCTCTGGCTGTGGCTGGGGGTCGATCCCCAGCGCCAGGCCAGCTGAGTGAGTGACCCACGCCCCTGCAGTGTCCTCAGCCCACCCTCGGCATGGTGCCGTTTCCACCCAGGCCAGGAGGTAGGGACCCAGGGTTCAGCTCCTCATCCTGCCGTGAACCGGACAACAGCCAAGGCTGTCCAGTAGTCGGGATCGGAAATCCCAGGTCGAACTGGGCCGCACGAGGTGGTTCTAACGAGGGCCGCGGACGGGGTCCACGGAACCAGCAGTGACGCAGACACAAGTTAAGGGCCCGGGGAGTCTTGAGTCACATTGATTTTCCTTGAACATTCATCCTTCAACATGCCCTGGTTTAATCATGTGAAGAGAATTAAACCTGAACGGCTCAAAACAGGGTAATTAATTATGTGCTGATTCAATTACAGTCACTCATTGACGGGACCGGTGCCTGAGGCTGTCATTTATTTGCACAATGGCAGCAGGACTCTGGACCCCACAGGACCCCCTACCCCCACCCTGACTGAACGATTACCAGAATCTGGACAAACTCTCCTTACCTCTCTGCCTGACAATCTCACAGGCCACACCCAGTGGCCGGGGTGGGGGTGGGGGGGCTGCCCAAACCAGGAGCCACTCGGTCTCTGCAGTGGCGCTACCACCCACAGCCAGAGACAGCCCAGCTGCCTCCATCTGCACAGTCGGTTTTCTTCCTCAGTTTAGCAAAAGCCACCTGCTAGCTCAGTGGTTTGTACCCATCATTCACCCACAGTAGTGTCACCCGGGGAGCTGTAAGATAATAAGTGCCAGGGCCCCAGCCCATGGGTGAGTCAGAATGTCCAGAGGTGGTGGCCCAGAGAGCAGAGGGGTGAGAGCCATCGGCTTACCACGGCTCAGGAGGAGGCTGGCCGGAGGCTTTTTTTTCAATTGACTTTATTGGGATGACATTGGTTAAGGAAATTATGTAGGTTTCAGGGGTACACTTCTATAATACATCACCTGTATGCAGTATTGTGTGTTCACCACCCCAAAACGAACAAATGAAATAGAGACAGGGAGCTTTCTTACCTGCACATGTCTGCTTTCCAGAAGGTCATGGTCTAAACAGGGTCTTCAGGAGGCAAGCTCCTGCTCTCCCTGAACTCCGGAATGAATGCCCTGTCCCCAGGCTTTCTTCCTGAACCCCAAGGGGAGGCGGGTGCCCCACCAGCAAACTCCGGGGCCCCCTCTCTGAGCCCCCCTGCCCTCCCCCAGGCCTCTCTCTCGTGGTCGGCCTGGTGCTCTACATCTCCAGCATCAACGACGAGATGCTCAACAGGACCAAGGACGCAGAGACCTATTTCAGCTACAAGTACGGCTGGTCATTTGCCTTCGCTGCCATCTCCTTCCTTTTAACAGAGGTAACCCTTCTACCAGGCCGGGTGGGGAGCAGGGCGTGCCCGGGCCCGCCAGAGGAGGAAGGCAGGCAACCCGCCCTACTGCCCTTCATCCCCGGAACACGTCATGGTTACACGCTCCTGGCTGCTCTGTCCGGATGGACCAGGGCCCGGCTCTTGTCCCAGGGCCCCAAACCCCTCACCCTCACCCCCACCCGCTCTAGTCACTGTGTCCCCCTGCCCGGAGCAAGGCCAGGCCCCCAGCACTGAGCCCTCCTCTGCTTCCTCCTCTCCGCAGAGTGCAGGGGTGATGTCCGTGTACCTGTTCATGAAGCGGTACACCGCCGAGGACATGTACAGGCCTCACCCCGGCTTCTACCGCCCGCGGCTGAGCAACTGCTCAGATTACTCGGGCCAGTTCCTCCACCCAGATGCCTGGGTCCGGGGCCGCAGCCCCTCCGACATCTCCAGCGACGCCTCCCTGCAGATGAACAGCAACTACCCAGCCTTGCTCAAGTGCCCCGACTATGACCAGATGTCGTCTTCCCCCTGCTGAGCCTCGCCGCCTGCCTCCTGGGACTGTGGACAGCCAGGCAGCTTCTCCTGAGCTCCCCTGCTGGCCTGTGAGCCCCAGACCCGTGGTTGACAGGCCAGCCTCCCCCAAGCTTAGCTGTTGTCACTTGACCTGTGTGGTTTCCCTGTTCCCCGCCCCCCCATCTCTAACACCCCACGGTGGTGTCAGGAGTCTGGAGCCAGTGGGCAAGCGGATTGGCTGAGAGCATGGGTGCAGCCCCTCCTTTTGAGTGCCAATCACGCCAGCCACTCTCCCCTTTCCTGGAACAGGTGGGGGCGCAGCTGTGTATTGGTCCCTGCACACCCAGCTTCACAGCTCAGGACAAGGCCAGCTCTGAGATGCCAACCTTACACAGGCCCAGCGGGACTTGTGTATTTGCCAACTGGCCTGGCCCTCACATTCACGACCTGGACCGCAGACTAAAAGGTGACTCTGTTGCAGAGGTCTGGCTGGTTCGGAATTGCCAAGCAGCGTTCCTTGCGAGATCTTTTATCCTCTTTGTCGTCCGTCTCCGTCCACACAACGCCTGCTCTCCACCTCCCCCTCAGCCCCCCATACTGTGAATCCCTCCCCTTCTCCCACCAGAACTCAACTGCCCTAGGGGACTTAGGGGGCTCTGAGGCCCCGCTGATGAAGTCACAAAGAGGTGTTAATGGCTGATGATGTCTTAATATGTATGGCCCCTCCATAACATTTAACAGGGGTCCTTAATGCCTTAACCCAAAGAAGTGACTCTGATAATGAGATTTTCAGAATTTTCCTGGTCTCAGTTCGCATTCCCAGGCACTGTTCGGGCTCTGGGGATACTGTCTCTGCTCACGTGAGCCATGTGTCCGGTCCAAGACCCTGAGATCCAAATGTGTGTCTATACCACCTAAGCAGAAGGCAGCTTTCAAAGAGGCCGCGTGGGACCCGGAGCTGCACCTGCCGACACCTGGTGCATTTTTAATCTAAACGAGCCAGGCTGGGAATGACCCGGCTGCTCTCCTGAGGATGCCCGTGGACATGGGGGAGGGAGGTTGCCAACTTAATCCTAACATAGGGCCACGTCTGCTTCCTGGGTGTGCTACATATGTAGGCAAATAGCTGTCCCCAGAAGGTAAGGCAGCCTGATGCCCATTTTCCTAGTAGGATACCTGAGCCGGGATGTGCAGAGCGCCTTCTGCCAAGACCACGGGGCGGAAAACGGTGACAGGACCTCCACAGGACGCGACCCCCTCGGTTCTCCAGGGGTCTCAGCTCCTGCGGTTTTGGATTCGAGGTTCTGACCAGCAAAACAACGACTGGCTCTCTGCTGTATTTTTGCTCTGCCTGCTTTTCTCTCTTTCTCTTTAAGATAGCGTTAGGTTCTGCGTGCACAGAGCCACAGTGGGCCACCGTGGGCTCTGGAAGCTTGTACAGAAAAGCACACATGTGACGTGTGCAGCCTTCCAAAGGACAGCGTTTTATGGGGTTGGGTTTTTTTGTTTTGGTTTGGTTTTTTTGCTTGGCTGCCATAACAGAATGCCCAGACTGGGAGGCTTCAACAACAGACATTTATTTGTCACAGTGCTGGCAGCCAAGAGTCCAAGATCAAGGTGTCAGGAGATTGGGTTTCTTCGGAAGCCCCTCCTGGGCTTGCTGATGGCCATCTTCTGGACCATGTCCTCACGTGGTCTTTTCTCTGCACACGTGCACGCCCCTGGTGTCCAAATCCTCTCTTTATGGGGGCACCAGCCTAAATCAGATGATTCGGCTTCATGCAGAAAGCTCCAGATTGCCCTCACGTGTGACTTTTCAACCCTTGCCTATGAACCAGTAGCAACTGTAAGGCCCCAACTCTCCCTCCGCTGGCACCTGCGATGACTGTTGTAGTGTTCGGTTACCGTTTACAGAATAATCCGGCAGCCGCATTCTCCTGCAGCAAAGGAATCGCTGAGTGTACTTGGAGACCACTAAGTAGCTTTTCCAAACTCGACAGGTGCGCAAATACGCTCTACTCCCATTTTTGTCCGTGTGATTAGCACGTAGGATGCACTTTTCTCTCCGTAAAGCTCTCTTGCTCTGTCGCTGTGCCAGGCTTGTCTTCCCGTGCACGGGAAAAGTAGACGCCGCCCCTGGCTGCAAGCGGACTGTTGGCTGCGACATCATCAGGGCGCGCCTGCGCTGGCCTGGATGCTGAGCTGCCGAACTGCGCAACTATCACCGTTTCCTTTCCATCTGGAAATCAGTTTCAGAACTGGACCCTGTTTGCCACCTCTCCACAATCAAAAGATTTTAATCAAACATTAAAGTATATAAACTCAGCTCAGAAATTATGAATTACGGCCCCTTCCCCAATGCACTCTCTGATCTTTTGTTTCCTTGAGCACTTAAAAAAAATACACTGATGAGCTTTCTTCCCCCCCCCCTCAAAAAGTGGGAGGGGGAGACTCATACACCAAAATCTGATGAGTTTTGGAATAAAACCACTCGGGGTTACCAGCCATGGGACGTTGGCTCCCTCCAACCTGGAACTCACCACCCTCCTTCTTGCCTCGGGTGAGTCTAGTGCCTCGGCCCCCAGCACCACGAGATGGTCTTCAAAGGCGGGTGCTGCTGTCAGGGCTGTGCACAGAGCTGAGGGGAGGAGTCACAGGTGAATCCACATGGTGATGATCCGGAGGAACACGTGGGGAGAGTCCCCTCCTCAATGTTGGGGTAACTCGTGTGTTAGGGCTAACCAACGGATGTGTATGTATAGAGAGAGATTTATTTTAAGGAATTGGCCCATCTCATGATGCAGGCTTGGCAAGTTCAAAACCCGATGGGGGACATCAGCAGACTGTAGACTCAGGGAAGAGCTCCAGTTCAAGTCTGAAGGCCATCTGTTGTCAGATTTCCTTTTTGCAAAGGGAAGGTCAGTCTGTTCTATTCAGACCTTCAACTGATTGGGTGAGGCCCACCCACCTATGGAGAGTAATCTGCTTTACTCAAAGTCCACTGACTTAAATGTTAACCTTATCAAAAAATTCACAGAAACACCTAGAATAATGTTTGACCAAATACCTGGGCACCATGGCCCAGCCACATTGACACAGATAATTAACCACCACAAGTAGATAAGGGGCAGAGGAAAGCAGGGGAAATGGCATTCTGCCTTAAGAGCTACAGGGTTGGTGTGGAGTTTGGGGCTGTGGGGAGTCAGCACACCTGGGCTCTGCGCCTTCCCAAGCTGCCCTCTGGCTGAGGCATCTGCTTGGTGAGCACACAGAGCCCATTTGCAATTCTCCTCATCTTGACTTTCATACCAAACTCAGTGAACACACTCTCAAGGACTAATGCGACCCTTAGGAAAGCTAATTAGCCTCTGGAACACAAGCACTCCACGTCCTGGGCAGGTGTGGAAGTGGATGAACAAGTGGATTCTGCCGAATGCAGGGTTGATGCAGAGTGTGGGGGTGTGGGGAGTCAGCACGGCCATGGACGCTCAGGCCTGAGCTGCGAGAGTGGACTCAGCCAGGCCAGCGAGGCTCAGCAGCCACCACCCGCAGGCTTGACGCTCCCTATGGGGTAGAGGGATCCCGTAGCCAGGACCTAGCCTCTCCTCCTGGGGACTTAACTTTTTCATTTGTCTATGAAAGTGTTAGATAAAATCATCTCCAGGCTCTGCCCTCGGACTCTGCCTCCGGCTCTAGAGGTGGTTGGCTTTACAAGCAAAACTTAACCAATCTCAAGTGATGGACCGCCCCACCCCTGCATCCCCTGTCTCCTTCCTGGAGCACCTGGATGACAACCCAAAGAATATGGAATTTAGATAAAAGATCAGATACTTGGGGGACCCCAAGAAAGAACAAGATTGAGTGCAAAGGGAAGGCCCCCAGAGCAGCAGGAGGGGTCCCATTCCTTCCTCTGTGCCGGGGGAGAGGCAAAGGGCTTCTCCAGCCAGTGTCTGCTCCCCTGACCACATTATGGGGAGTGAGGCCCTAGTTCAGCCAACTCCAGAGGTTCAAGAGCAGATTCAATGTCAAGAGGCACCACTTTCATGCCCAATGCAGAGCAGAAAAGATGCCTCCCTGCTGAAAGGCACCCAAGATGTGACTGTGTCAGTGTCTGTTGGGAGACTGAAGTTTCCAGGTGGGAGTCTACTGAGAGGAGGGAAGTGATGGTTTCCTTGGAGAAGCTCACCCTGGAACTGAGGTGAAAGGCTTAGCCTCATTCCTGGCTGGTGTAGCTCAGTGGATTGAGAGCAGGCTGTAAACCAAAGGGTCGCCGGTTCAATTCCCCGTCAGGGCACATGCCTGGGCTGCAGGCCAAGTCCCCAGTGGGGCCCACGTGAGAGGCAACCACACACTGATGTTTCTCTCCCTCTCTTTCTTCCTCCCTTCCCCTTCTCTAAAAATAAATAAATACAATCTTTTAAAAAATAAACAAACAAACAAACAAACAAATAAATAAATAAAAGAGTTTTTTAAAAAAAAAAGAAAGGCTTAGCCTCATCCTCAGATCTGCAGGTAGGGCGCTGGCCAGTCACCCAGGTGGGCTGAGCATTTGGGGATGGGACCTGCAGCTTCCTTTGCCAAGTCCCAGCCAGCTTCCCCCAGGCAAAAGGAAGGACTTCGGAGCCACCACTCCCCCTGGGCAAGCCCATGCACACTTTGAGCCTCGGTTTCTCCATCCACAAAATGGGCAGCCTCCTCAGGCTTCCTTTTCTGAGAAGGAGCGAGCCTACATGAGAACTTACTTGGGTTTTCTGATGGTTCCTGGTGAAGACACGCCGATGGGGGCTGAGAGCTGGCTCAGAGTCTCCCTCTCTGTGACGCAAGCTTAGCTGACATTATCCCAGCATCAGCTCTGCCCTCCCAAATCGCTCCACCTGCTCTTAGCTTAGGAGGGACTTCCCACCGGCTCTCTCTCTACCATCAGGAGGAGCGGTTTGGGGGAAACACCCGACACTCCATTGCCCATCGACCTTGGCCTTGAGATCCTCCCTTTTCAGAGCTGGTGGAGACTGGCTTCTGGTCTACACACTGCAACAGAGAGGACACTACCGTCAGCAAGTAACACTGTGACTCGAGCTGCTTTAGGCGGTAAGTATGATCTTCATTCACGTCGGAAGGGCCGGGAGAAGGTGTGGGCTCGAGGGTTTCTTAATGCAATAGCCAGTGATGCTCTGAAGGACCCGAGGTCTTTCCATGTCTCCACTGTGCTATCCTTGGGGTTGACTTCATCCTCAGGTTGGTAGCAAGAGGGCAGTAGCCATTCAAGTGTCAAATCAAGAAACAACACATCAGAGGGAAGAGAAGGGCTGTCTCTTCTGTGGCCTTCTCGGGAACAAAGACCGCAGCTTTCCCGGAAGACTCTACCACATGTCTTATTGGCCCGAACTGGGTCACGTGCCCATCCTAAACCACCATGTGGCAAGGGCGGGGTGACCGTGGGCCCCAGTCATTTATTGATGTGTAACGAATCTCCCAGAACTCAGCAGCATAGGACAGTCACAATCACATCATTGTACAGTTTGAGGGCTTGACTGGGCTCAGCAGGCGGATCTCATTCCGGATCTTCCCAACAGCAGGAGTCAGACAGCGAATGTCGCCTGCAAAGCTTCTGTGCTCACTTGTCTGACAGTTGGCGCCCGCTGGGACCGCAGTGAGGGCTGTCAGCTGGCACACCTTTGCCGTCTCCTCACCAGGCCTGGTCCTCCTCCAAGCACGACCGCTGGGCTGGCAGGGCAGACATCTGGACAGACAGGCAGTGCTGCCTTCCTCGGAAGTAGCCCCGGGTGTTCCCTGGTGTCACTTTCCCCAGAATGACCAGACCACCCCGGTTTCAGGGGAGGGACCACAGGTCCTGCTGGTTCAGGATGAGAAGGGGGTCAGAGTCGCATTGTGAGGCAACTGTGAGAAGCAGGACCTGTCCTGGCACCACCGCTGGAAAATGCATCTGCCACACGACACTCAGCTTCGGTCCGTTGTCCTCCGAGCCCAGGGATTCTGACTTTGTTCTCGGGTGGGGCCTGAGGGTCCGTTTCTCTAACAAGCCTCCAGGTGATGGCAAGGTTGTGCCCTGCTCTAGGCTCTAGACTGGGCTCCAGTCACATGAACTGTTCAAAGCTCCTAACGTGGTCCTAACGGGACACCGGGGTGAGAACCACTGGCTTAGACCTACCAGGATTTACCCTTGGAACTGGGGATAAAGCCCTTTCTCAGGAGGTTAGTTGGATGGCTAGTGGCTTCCCAAACAAAACTGAAGAAAGGAAGAGGAAATAGTGCCGGGTGGGCAACCAGGGATGCGTAGGGCCCAGGCATCTGCCTTGCCAACTCCCAGCCCTCACAGGCTCTGCCTCCTTAGACAAGGGCTGTGCCAAGCTCACGGGCTCAGGCCCAGCCTCCCTGCCCTCGGGCCCTTCCCTGAGGAGCCGGTCTTCATTGGGATGCAGCAAGGGCCTGCCCTTGAGAAAGAGGACTAGAGCACTCTGCGTTCTGGAGCAGAGTGCTCCCCGCCCCCACCGTGGGGCCCAGGGATGAACTCCGGGCCCTGAGCAGGCCTGATGGATGTTCAGAAATGACCTTGCAGTTCCAGGGCTCTGGCTGCGGAGTGGAAGCCAAGCTTCATCACTGGTCTTTGAATAATTCATCTCACACTCAGCAATCATAAAAAGAACAAGGCTTCAGGGCTTTGGAGGTTTCTGATCAGGCAATAAAGAGACCATGTATTACAGGCTCTTTAGCAGACTGATTTTGGGTCAATTCTAATATTAAATCCACCCACATTCACACGTCCACCTCCTATCCCAGTTCAGATACAAAGAAATCTGCAAGAAACACGATGGAATCTATGGATGGGGAAGTGTGTATGTAAAGCGCAAAGCCCTTTTCTGATTAAGGTACCTTATGAACAAAATGGTAAAGAGACTAAATAAAGCAAGCCCCACACGAGGCCCCAGGGGAGTTCCGTGTGTTAAATCCTCAGCAATTCTCCGCGCCCCAAATGGCCAAGGCTGGATGGACTGTCCTACAGGGTCAGTCACAGGTTTCGGGAAAATGGGTTCACCATCACGAATCCCGGCCGCTTTCTTGTGAACATCAGTGTGGACACTAGGACTTCAGCTTTAGCTCCATCAGAGGGCCATCACAAGACATCATCGTCTATACGCTTGTAAAGCCCTGTCCCAGTGGTTGGCACATAGTAGGTTTTGCAAGCATTGTCCCATTCGACCCTCTTGGTCCTGTACGTAGAGAACACTGAGACCTGAGGGGGGTTGGGGGCTTGCTCGTGACCACGCAGGCGGTAATTTTGGCACTGCTCTGCTAGTTTCCGTCTCAAGCGGTGGGTGTCTTCTGTTCTAATGCCTGGCACGGCCACAGCGCCCACCAACTACTCAGAGAAATGGTCCAGGCTTCCATTCAGGGGCGGATGGGGAAGGAAAGGTGTCAGTAATGGGAAAGGGTGGCACCGTGTCGGTCCCCTGAAAGCTCTCTGCTTCTTAGTCCTTTCTGTCACCTCTCTACTCATCATGCTCAGTGCTCGGTGGCACCAGCTGGGTGTCCCACAATTCCACTCGATTCCGACACTAACCGGAGTTAGAGCAGATGCCGCAGCTCCATTGCTCAGTCCCACCACACAGCCCCCACCTCAGAGGCCGGCCACAAGAGGAAGGACCCGGGCTACGCACCCCTTCTCCCCAACCTGGCCGCAAAGAGGAGGTCCCCACGACTGGCCCCCTTGGATCCAATCACTTCTGGGACAGCCCACAGAACTCAGGGAATCGCTTACACTTCCCACTTTACTGTGGAATAAAAGGAAGAACAGAGGGTACAGGCGACACCCACATGAAGAGCTGTACAGGGTGGGGCCTGGGAGTGGCCGCTGGTGGGGTCAGGTGCACCCAAAGCAGGATGCTCTCCCAGCCTCTCTCGGACATCAGTGGGGCCCTCACCATGCCGGCAGGATCAATCCTGAACTCATCCCCTTCCTGGACGGCGGGGTTAGGCGGGACATTCCAAGCTTCACACTCACAGCTTGTTCTTTTGGCGACCAGCCTCCACCCTGGGGCTGTCCAGGCGCCCGCCCAGAGACGCCTCATTAGAACAAGACACTGCTGTCACCCAGGAAGCTCCAAAGGACTTAGGAGCACCGTATCAAAGGTCAAAGAGCAGGACAAAAGGCGTTCCTAGCACTCTCGGGCTCCTTACAAGGGTTGAGGAGCTCTGTCCCCAGAGCCGGGCAGAGACCCAGACGAGATTTCTGTTACTTCACACAACCGGGGTGGGAATGGCGGGGGAATAAGGCCAGGTTTCCTGCAGGAGGTCGATCCACGGTGGGACCTCATCGAGGTCTCCTTGCGGGCTAGTCGCTGCAGGAAGACTCCCAGCGCTGCTGGGCCTGACCACGGACTGAGGGACCCAGGATTACCTGTCACACCCAGCAGCGCGACCCAGCCGAGGGCGGAGGAGCCAGGCTCGGATCCTGCGGAGGAGCTCGCGACAGACTCTGGCTTCGGCCCCGATTTCGGGGATGACCCCTGGGGCGTCCTGAAGCACGTGGCCCTCAGCAGTGCCCTGGGCGGTGAGACCCCGATGCCAGCGTCCAGGGGCTAGAGAGGAAGAAGGAGTATTTCTGTGTGTTCAACAAAACACTTCCTGAAACACCGTACGTGTGAGCTCCCAGCTGCAGGAAGTGCAAAGAAAAAAAGTGGAGTGTGAATGGATTTTGCTTCACCGCACTTAAACGCGACAAGCATCACCTCGTTGTCCTGAACCAAACTAACGTAGCATTGAGCCATATACTCAAATGGCTGGTGGGAAATCCAGTGCCCCCAGGGCTGCCCGGGAGTCCCGTGGGGAGCGGGTGGCAGAGGCTACCAGGTGGCCGGAAAGGGTAGGTGTGGGGGCCCTTGCAGAGGCAGGACCCGACTCCCGGGGGGCCACTGTCCTCAGAAACCCCACACCTTCACCCCTCTCAGGCCCTGCGAGGGTCTCTGGTCCCTACCTCCCTCGGAACCCACCAGTGGCGCTTGCTGGCTCATTTCCTTCTCAAGAGGCACGGGGACTGTCCCCAGGGTTGACTATTTACCCAGACCTCTGCTACGGAAGTCCTTCCAACCTCCACTCCATCGACACTCCATACTGTTGCTCAGTGCATCCCTAGAAACAGAAGGGCGGACTCTTTTCTGGGATTGGGGAAGAAGAAAAAGATGGGAAAAAATGATCGAAGTGTTAATAATTTACCCTGCTAGCTTATTAAAAGCAATTAAATAAGTAGGAATATATTCTTTTGGTTGCTGCTAGCATTTATTTAGTGCCTATTGTATGCCAGCTGCTATCCTGGGGAGCTTGTCCTTCATGATTTTATTTATTTACTCTAAACCCCACAGGGGGCATCACACTCCCCAGTTCGTGGTGCACGGCCTCATCGACCCGCACCAGTCTTGGCTCCTGGCTTCTCGTTCCTTCATTTTCCCCTTGCCCTCCCCTCCCGTGAGCAACCATGAAACGTGTTTCCCAATGTATCCTTTCGGGTCACATGTGCTCCTTAAAATGCGCGTTGTTGCCTTTTGCATGCATATGTTCGTCTGAATGAATGGCACCACGTTACGTATGCGTTCTCTCTCTCTCACTTTTCCGCCCAGCACTGCTTTTCCTAGTGCTTCCGTTTGGCTCCGTGAGCATGGAGCCGTTGCTTCTATTCACAGCCTAGGACACCGCAGCTGACGGCCTTTTGCCTGAGTCCTAGGGAAACCCCAGTGACAGACACCGGGAAAACGGGGTCGAGAGGCCAGAGGCATGAGCTCGCCTCCCACATGTGACCTCAGTTCCTCCAGCACATCCCTCGAGTCAGGTGGCCTGCAAGGCCACTCTGCTCACAAACAGTGATGCCACCACACAGCCTTCTGTCTCTCCCTGCAGACCCACGCGACCGTCCCCACAAGACCTACTGTCCGTGGAGTGCACGCCTCACAGCACACGGGCACTCGATTTGTTCAAACGTGGCCTTGCTGCTTTTCAGAATGTGGGCTAGTTTTCACTCCCACGGGCACGGCCTGGATGCCACGTGTGCTCACCCCTCTAGAACATCCAGAATTCCTCAAGAAGTCGGTGCACCAAGCTCCCCTGCACCCACCACTCACCTTCAACTATGACTAACACATGTCCAATCCCGATTATTTTAAGATTTCTTTAATATTTTATTTAATTTATTTTCAGAGAGAAGGGAAAGGAGGGAGAAAGAGGAGAGAAACAGCCATGTTCAAGAGAAACATGAATCCATTGCCTCTTGCACACCCCCAACTGGGAACCCGGCCTGCAACCCAGGCATGTGCCCTGACTGGGAATCAAACTGGCCACCTCTCAGTTTGCAGGACAATGCCCAACACACTGAGCCACACCAGCCAGGGCTAACCCTCAATTATTTTAGAAGCAAATCCCAAACATCACATCGTTTCTTCTGTAAATATTTTACTGTGCATCTGCAAAAACTAGGATCCCTTAAAAAAAAAAAACCACAATGCCAATAATAACACACTTAAAATATTAGCAATAATTGCTTACTTTCATCATCTGAAATTAGGCAGCACGCAACCTCTGGCTGCCTTTCCATTGCGAGGTCAGTGGCCACGGTCCGTTATTTCATTGGCGGTTGCGAAGTGCAGAGGTTCTAATACCGCTCTTCCCCCTAGTCCCATTTTGCCAGCCCTCACTCAGAAACCACTCTGTCCTTGTCTTCATTTTCAGCACAAATCTCCAAGGCGTGAGCATTAGTGTGATTATTCCTTCTGCCCCTCGGGCTCCCTCTCAGCCACAAGGCCATTGAGCAACCACATCGCTGGTCCCTCCTCTAAGAAGCCTGCCCTGGTGCAACAGCTCAGGAACGGCCAGTTCTTTGCCAGCTTTCGGAGAGGCCCAGAGCAAGGTCAGGGGCCTTTCCCTGGAGGCTGAGTGCGTTTCGGGTTCGCCCATCACAAGGCGACATTACCAGCAGCTCACGCCCCGCACAGGAGAGGGGCTCCCCCGGAGGTCCCCTCCAGCTGTGAGTCACCAGCTCCCCAGCCCGAACCCCACAGGAAAAATGCAAATGGATTCTGGTGAGTAGGGAACTAAAGCCACCTCTGTGTGTGGGAGAGGATGTTATAATATCAGGCTGTCGCCAAATTAACATTATTAAACCAGCGTGCAAAAATAGCAGCCATAATTATTCCTGTGCGGTCGCTCGATCTGAGCCTCCAGCACGTCTCTGTGCCCCGAAGCACAGGGCTGTCGTGCTCCTGCTCCCACGGTTCTTCCTCCTTCCCTCTCTCCGAGAAGCTGCAGAGGGAAGAGGCCCCAGGCAAGCTCCCAGAACCTCTTTGTTCCCTTGGGACAGAAGACAAAGGTGGGAGCTGAGATTTCTTCAGCACCTACTACATTCCAGGCCCTTTACAAGCGGGAGTCCACTTCATCCGCAGAACAAGTTAACGAAGGGAGTGCCGTTACTGCCATTGGACGGATTAGCAAACTGAGTCCAAGAGATGTCTTGTAGCTTCCTAATGGTCACTGGGCTTGTAGATGTGAAAGCCTGGGTTTGGCCAACTTTGAAACGTGTGCCCTTTGCCCTTTACCTTGCTGCTCCAAAGCTTCCCCTGACCAAAATCTCCCCAACCTCCTCCTCCACCTCTCTACAGAAACCCACATCAAATTGCACGTCCACAGCACCGTGGCTTTCAGAGTCAGCTCTGTCCCACGGGAGCTCCGCGTCTCCCTGCTCATGTCCTGTCCACTGCTTCAGTTCAGCCCCAGGGCCAGGTGTGGGCCGCGACGTCTCACAGGAGGACCAGAGCAGGTGGGATGGAGGGAGGATGAGGCTCGAGCTGAGGCTGCCCTCCTGGCAAGTGGTATGAGGGCGCCAGGTCACGGCAGGCAGGCCAGAGGCTCGGGAAGGGGTGGCTGCTGCCCTCTGTAGAACTTCTACATTGAAATGTCTCTTTTACGTGTGATTGGCAGAACTGATTCAAAACTCCGGCACCCAGTGCTGGCGACCAGCCCCTTCCTCCATGCAGGCATGGTGCGTGTGTCTGTTTTGTTTGGTAAGAAGGGGCCGTCACCTAAGGCGCTCCGCAGGCCCGCAGGCCTGAGCCACCCTGCACCAGCCAGTGCCTGGAAAACAGGGTTTGGGGTCTGAGAGTCAGTCCTTTGCATTTACCTCCTTCCTTCATCACGTTCTGCACGTGTCCATTCAACCTCCTGGAACGGGCACCCACAAAGAAACCTTTTTCCCTTCAAATTTCAAATGCTCCCCCCATTTTACAAGGAAAAAACGCTAAAACGCTGTCCTTGTATGGCCATTTCTCCTTTTCCTCTGTACTACGTTGCCTTCGGATAGACAGAAACAGGCCGATTCCTCTGGTGGCTTGGACGCCGTCTCGCCCGCACTTTCTTCTGAGTAACACGCGCCTGCTCGGGGAAACGCAGAGGAACCTGTTACAACGCGGCCAGTGGCAGCAGCCTCGGAGCTGGCAGGTCAGCCCCTAGCCCAGCACCCACGTGCTGCAGGGGAGGCTTCTGTCCACACGGAGCCTGAGGACTATGAGTCAACCTCAGAGCTGCCTATTTGATTTTGAAATAATCTGAAACGTACGGAAAAGTCGCAAATCCAGAACAAAGAGTCTTTTTCTAAATTAGAGATTCCCAAACCTTCCTGGTAAATGGCACCCTTGGGGTCTCAGTAATATTTACCGGCACTCCTAGGCCAGAGGTCACGTGCCTCCATTCGCTCTGAGCACAGAAGACCCCTGGCCTTGGTTCCCGGCATCTCTGAGGGACAGTGGGAGGTCATGGGAAGGACTCATGGCCTGGCGTTCAGGCTTGGCGGGGTCGGGGTAGGGGGTGCCACAACTGGGAAGCCTGGTTGCGATAATAGTCCAAAGGTGATTAAAATTAGTTTCTTTAAAAGAAAAAGACAAAAAGCCCACCACTATTCAAATGCTTTTACCTGAAGAGACTGAAAAATCTGACATACTCCCCCAGCCCAAAAAAAGCTGCAACACACACAACAGCCCAGATGCCAGGTTTCCGAAGGCAGAGCAGATCTGTCCCACTGGGGGGCGCTGCGATCAGTAGGTGGGTAATTAAGCTGCAACATGTACAGACCCTTCTTGAGCCACAGAACATGGCTGAGTGCTCTGAAAGGCCACCAGCTCCAGCCAAGAAGAAAAACAGCGTGGGGAATCCAGTGGTTACCTCCAAAACCTTTCGCCGCCCCTGGTGGTCTGAGAGATGAAGAAGGCAGGAAGGGCCGTGACAGAGGGAGAGGCCGGGAGAGGGAGCCCGGACCCCGGGCATGAGCCTTGTGTCTGAGGCAGCAGGACAGGAAGCTGAGAGTGGGGGCGTGGCAGGCTCCCCCTTTCGGTTCCCAGCGTTGGATCTGAGAATGCACCGCTCCCTTCCTGTCATCCTTCTGTCTTTGAGAATGAATTTCTTAAAAGCCAGGATCCAGCTCCATGAATTCGCAAACTATAACTTTAAAACAAGTTCCCTGCCTTAATAGAGGCACATCTGTAATCAACTTGGGGGTCATTTAGGAAAGCAAGTGCTCATCACCAGGCCCCAGCTGGTTGGCATGGAAACGGCCGGCGCACAGATGCAGACTCTGGCAGGTTCTGGAAAGCATATCTACACTGATGTTCTGATGCAGCCATCTGGGGGCCGTGGATCCTTGGACCAGGGCTAAAAACTAAACCACTTTCACGTTCAGATACTGTCTACTAACAAGTTCTCAGTCAACAAATCTTGGGAAAGCTAGACATTGGGAAAGTAAATGCAAGTTCGAACAGCAAAACCTAAAGGATACAGCTGATCCAGTAGAGTCTGTGATCAGGAAAGCCTTCCTGGAGGAGGTGACATTCAAGCCCGGCCCTGATGATTAAGAATTCCCAGGGGAAAGTCCTCAGGCCATTGTTTTGGGTTCTTTGTGAATGGGACCAGCATGTACCCATGAGAGACTCGGAGGTGGTCTGAGAACCTGAGAGGAGCCCAGGGGAGCGAGCAGGAAGAAGGAGGGACGTAAGAGCTGGACATTGAGGTGAGAGTCCAGATTATAATGATTATGCACATTACTTGTTATTTTGGAGAGAAAAGAGAAAGCGTTTTATGGAACCATTTTCCATAAAAGTCGTTAGAACCAAACTTCTGCCCAAGCCAGACAAACCCGCCCCCCAGGGCCTGTGTCAGTTCTTCTCCACCAGGTGTTCCCAGTTAATTATTTCTGAACACACTGAACACACTCAGCAGAGGAAAATGTTAAGGTTTTAGTGTAACGTTATATTTATTCTGAATTACTCCCCTGGGGAAGGGTGAGGAATCATTCACATTTCTTAGGTGCCAATCACGTGCCAAGCACTGGCTCTGTCCCTTGGCATACATGACCTCCCACCCCATCTTCAGAATGACCTGACCCACTAGTGACCGTCCTCTCCACGGCCTACACACGAAGGTGGGTCTTAGAGAACCCAAATTACTTACCCAAATCCACCTGGCCAATAGACTCTGGAGCCTGACATTTGACCTGTCATCCTTCTACGACTGCCTGCCACTTTCAACTAAGTTTTTACCGAAGTGTCGCTCAGCCATTGAATGACATTTATAAGGTACCTACTGTGTATCAGACGCTAGTCTAACCAGAGGCCCTGCCCTTGAGGAGCTTACCTTCCAGTGGGCTGGGCTGGGAATGGAACCCAAAAGCCAGCTAAGCACACACCTCAGAACGGCTCAGGTGCAATGACAGCGATAAGAGAGGATCGGGGAGAAGGGAATGGGAGCAGCCTGTCTGATGAGGTGACATTTCGGTTGAGACCTGAATGGTGGGGGACATTTGTGGAATCTACTAATCATAAAGACTTGGATTAAGTTCAGAAAATGGTGGCGTAAGTCTCAGAGTGAGGAACGTGGTGCAGAGCTTTTGTCAGGGCTGCCTGCTCAGACACAAAGGGAGAAGCCCCATCTAGTGGCCAGATCCAGCAACTGCATAAATTGGGCCTGCCCTCTCCCCTACACCGCAACCTCCACAGGAAGAACTCAGAGCACTTCTAGGTTTACAGACAAATACAACATTTTCAGAAAAGTCCTCAAGTGCAATCGTCCTTCAAATGTTATTTCATGACCTCACTCCTGATCAGTCTGTAGAAACAGGTATTTTTCTGATCCACCTGGGGACTTGGGGCAGGATTGCTGGACAAGGCAGCCCAGACAGGGGCCTGGAGCAGGATGGGATGTCATAGCAGGCTGCTGGGATTTACCCGCACGTTGCCGGTGTCAGATGTTCCTAATCCGTAACTCCCCGGGTCCCATTCCTGGCCCAGACGTTGCATTTCCAGGAGCAAACGACCTAATTATAAAACCTGATTGGGAACAAGAACATGAAGGGCAGGCCCAGTCCTCAAGGGTGGGAAGTGGATGCTGAGGTTCCGAACGCTGAAGAAGAACAGATTGTACTTCCGCTGCAGGGTCCCCTTTCTGAACATGGGGTCCCCTAGGACCTGGAGGGGCTCTCTCCTACCTCTCCTGGGCCCTCGCCACGGGAGACAGTAGCACACAGCATGCTGGCAGCCTGGATAACAAGATTTCCACATCTGCCCGACTCTGTCTGCTCCCCTGTCTGCCCAGCTCTGTTCTGCAAACAGAATCTAAAAGGAAAGTGGCCTTTAGGTCTTGGTGGGGGAGGAGAGCAGGAGAGGCCTGGGAAGGGCTCAGTTCCCAGGTGTGGGGGGCGGGGGCAGGCAGCGTTTGCACAGAGCTCACGGCCTTGTGGTGGCGGGGGTCGCACCTGCCGACTGAGAGTGTACCAAACTCACCAAAAGTCACTAGGAATTCCGCAGTGCTTTGGAAAAAACTTGTGGTTGATTTATCATGACAGCACTTACACAAATTTGACAAACAGCCATCAGCATATACATGGGAGTGACCCTGTGGGCACAGCTGCCTCCCCACACGGACTTTGAGGCCCTGACAATCAGTCACTGTCCCTGTGGGTCTGTGGTCCGGCAGTTGGGAACCTCTGTCTTCAGCTCATTTGTAAAAATAGCACCTGCATTCCAGGGGGGCCTGGAACAGGGGCTCTATACCCACCTTTATTTTGTGGTTATTCTCTTTTTAACCTCAGGGTTTGGGGCTCCAAAATTTTAGATCCAGCAATTGCTTTGGATTCATGGGACCTTAAGAGCTTCCCTCTGCTGGCCTGGGCTCGGGTGTCCGTCCCTGCTCCAGCACCCCTGCGCTGATTGAGCAGGGCATTGGGGTGAGTGGGTCCTGCTCACTGCTGGGGATACCTCATGCCAAAGACAGCGTGCCTTATGTTGACCCAAGGCTGGGGACCAAGAATGGTGACTTTGCCAGGACAGGTAAGAACTTTGTCTTACACATATTCCGATTCAAGTAAGTAAATTCTAACTCTTTGTCCTTTTATTCTATCAAAAATGTTGTAATTGCTATTTTGCATAAAAATATTTAATTTGTACATTAAATGCATATCAGGGCAGAAGTTTGTGGGCATAAAACAGGAATTCTGTACTTTTTGGACACACAGTCAATTCTTTTCATGGGTAATTTTTCATTAAACTGTGTTTTCTCCTTGGATGGCAACTTTAGAGCCTGACCCCTAAGACAGGGTTAACTTTACAGCATGAGACAGAAGGGGTGACTGCTGCCATACAATGAGGGTGACAAAAATGAATGATGCGACAATTATGAGGACTTTTAGTGGCACTGTGAGACACCGCTATATGGCACTGGGGATTACAGTGTAAATATTGCTCAGTTATTTAGCATGATTTAGACAAATTTTTAATCCCTCCCAAGTAGGGGATTCCACTTAAAGTTTTATAACTTTAAAGTTGTAGCAAAACTGCTACCGATACAGAAAGTTGAATATCACTAGTGTAACCTGTGAAACTTGAAGGCCAGAATCAGTTCATTCATTACTCATTCAACAAACACTGATGACATTAGTGCACAGCTGCTGTGTGCCAGCTCTTTGTTGGTGCTGGGACAGCCCACGGCACCCCTTTGCCAAATGCCAAGGCCCCAGAAATCCAGACGCTGGTACCAGGCCTGGCATAAGCCAGAGGGTACGGGAGAGACTTCATATCCTTCCGTGGACACCAGCGGGTGCAGGATGGGTTTTACTGGACCAAATCTCAGTTAAGCCACCTGACCTGGTCTCTCCTGCAAAGAAGCCAGGAGCCCTGGTCCCTCATCTCAGCTTTGCCCAAACACCGGGCCTCCCCACTCTTCGCACAGTTTAGATCCCACGCCCCAGGCCCGGACTCCCTCCCTCCAGCCCGCACCCTGCTCCCTGTCATCTGTCTCTTCGCCACCCTCACCTGGCAGAACTCTAGCCCTGGTTAACTCTCACCTCACATTCAGAACCGGGAGCCACCAGTGACCCTCAGTCCCCACCCGCCTGGATGACTGTTGCAGGCTGGTCCCCTCGGGCCTCAAATCCCCAGCACACTCTCCCTGCTCACTCTCAGTTGGAACGGACACAGTCTTGCCCGGGGGATGCCGAAGCAGCCCTGATCTGAACCCTGGTCACCTGCTGCCTGAACTGGGCCGGCTGTGGCCTCCTGCGTCCCCCAGTCTCACTTCACCTTCGTCTCCACCCAGTGGCCAGAGGCTCTCAATAAGCCTAGACTGAGTTCCCTCCACCTTCTAGATGCACACACTTTGCTTTCTACTTTTCCATATTGTGTCTCCCCCGCTCCCCCGTCCCTGCCTCCAATAGAATATAAGCTCACGAGGGTGGGGGTTTTGTCTGTTTTGCTTGCTGACGTATCCCCAGTGCCTAGGCCTGGTGCATATTGGGCACTCGGCAGATTTTTAATGAATGAATGAGTGAGTAAAACCACGGGCAAGTGACCTCACCCCACTGTGCTTCCAGTATGCCTTCTAGAACAGTGCTTTGTAAATGTCAGCAGCTGTCTGAACCACTCAGAAAGCTGGCTCAACAGACCCTGGACCATCCCCACCCCCCCACCCCCACCCCCCAGAGGTTCTGATAAGGACGTGTTGGGAGCAGGAGATCCGGCACAGGTCTCAGGTCCAACCCTTCACTGCCTCATGTTGCTGGCAGAGCAGAGGGGAGGGGTCAAAGGACTGTCCTCAGAGTGTTATAACCTCGGGCTAGAGGAGACTCTGAAGCAGGGAGGACACAGGACTGGGGTGACAGTCCCCTTCTCCTGGCAGATGTCCCACCTCTCTGCATGGTCGCTCTGCTCCCACTGGCTTTGTGGGCCCAGGAGAGGGAGCCTCTGCCCCGCTGTCAGCTCGGGAGGGAGGCAGGAGGAGCCGGTGGTGGCCAGGGCGCTGCTGAGAAATCAGCCCTGGAGGGACTCCCTGCCCCTCCTTCCCGCTCTGAGTCGCCAGTGCCCCAACCTGCCAGGCGTCCAGACTCGGCTCATCAGCCAGGAAACAGAGCAGGAAAAGTGCCCTCTGTGCACAAACAGTATGACAAGGGTAACAGTCCTGAATGCACCTCCGAAATGAGGAGACACATCGTCCCCAATCCACACGTCACCCACAAATCCCAACTGTCTTCACTGAAGGAGGTGTCACGGCTGGAGCCACAGTACCTCTCAGAATCTCAGCAGCTCTGAGTCTCATGTGCTCAGTCTCTCTGTCTCTCTCTCTCTCGCTCTCTCTCTGTCTCTCTGTCTCTCTCTCTCTCTCTCTCTCACACACACACACACACACACACACACACACACACACACACACGTCATATGCACCTGGGTCCCCCAGCATGGAAGTAAATGCAGCGAGCCAGACTCACACTCACCCTTCCCACCAGCACGTGCCCCTGCGTGTCTCAGCGCACGAGCCCCCTCCTCCTCACCGCTCTCCGGAAAGACGCACGTGCATCCACATGCCACTCCCACGACCCCTCCCCCACACACACCACCCTTCCCTACATCTTTCCTAAGAGTTGTCATCCCTAATTTTCTCTGATGTTTTGAAGACACGCCCTCCAGGGCAGACTTCCTCATCCCAGAAGCCCAGGGGACCGCCTGCCCCCAGTGCAAATGCCTGGCTGGAGCCCGGCTCTGCCACCTGGGGCAGTTCGTTAGCAGTCTGCCACCCCACCCCCGGGCCCAGCACTGGGAATGGAGACGCATCTTCAGGACGCACTCCAGGAGTGGCTGTGAGGCGGCCCTCCAGGATCAATCTGCCTCGTTTCTGCCTGAGAGTCGGTGCCTACCGTGTGCCGGGAGCTGTGCTGGGCCCTGGGCGAGCAGGAAGAAGACAATGCCAGCCCTACTCTCCTGAGCTCTCAATCCGATGGCGGGGGGGCGGGTAACTCTGGGTGTTAGGTGCTGTCACGCAGCCGCTGGGTACCATGGGGGCTCAGAGAGGGTGTCTGAACTACTTGGATGGGTCACAGAGGAGGGCATGCTTGGGCTGGACTGTAGAGAGTGAACCGCCATTTGGCCAGACAGGGAAGGAGGCTAAGACAGCTCAGCGGCAGAGAAAGGATGTCCGAGGTGGCACGCCGGCTTTGGGAGGAGTCTGCTGAAACCTGGATCTCCAGCCCGCTGGAAAATATCCCGAGTTCCTAATACCCTTCCAACAGGTTTCCTTCAATTATGTTCACCGGAGCACATTTTTTTATTTCCTGTCAAAGTACTTTCCTCTCAATTCTGCTGTGAACCTAAAACCACTCTAAAAAATTAACCTTTTTGGTTTCTTAAGGGGATGAACAAATAGCTTGTTAGATTACCAAGAAAGAAAATCACACGAGCCTCCCCCACCCCCGTCCCCACATCCTTTACTGTGGCACCTTGATTGGGAATTTGTGCGTCTGAAATGACTAGTCTGAAAATTGCAGCCACCACCCCAAGCGTCGAGTTTTCTGTCCTAATCCGTCACTCAGGCTGTGGGTCCTTGGCCCGCCTGATGAAGGGGGCGCCGTGGGCCATCTGGCGTCCTTCACTGCCCAGGTGATTGCTGGCACGGAACGAGGGGTGCTTGACCCCCCTGTCGGAGACAGAGGTCCAATTCTATCTACTGTCCCAGAAGCCGGAGTGGAACCTGTAGATGTCTGACAGCTCCATCCTGTTCTGCCCAAGCAAGCACGGTAGACGAAGGGAAACCTCTCCCCAGGCTGACCCAGCTGCTCTCAGGGCAGAAGGACCTACCGTTGGATACACAGGACCAATCCCACCAGGGTGGAGGTGGAGGCCCCAGGGGAGGGCTAGATCCAGATAACAAAAGGTGAAAGTGCGCAGACGCCTGGTGGTGGGTGTGC
>PVJI01010428.1:0-60454 GCA_004026765.1 Micronycteris hirsuta | reverse complement strand
GTGTCCAAAGGGTCAGTTTATCTGTCGTTCTTTTTTTTAGAAATCTCACTCCTCTCCCTATTTGACTAATATAAAGCCTTTTCAATGTTAGCAATTATAATAATAAATAACATAGATGTCCTTTATTGAATGCCTACTTTGTATTGGCACTTGTAATTTATTAAATTTTTGTATAAAGTTATTTGTAATATTTCCTTATCATTTTAATTTCTATAAGATTTATAGTGATATATACTCTTATTCCTCATGTTGGTAATTTGTGTCTCTCTATTTTCTTGAGTTGTCTGGCACAAGGTTTATCAATTTTATTGATCTTCTCATAGAACCAGCTATTGGCTTCATTGATTTTCTCTATCATTTTTGTGTTATTTATATCATTAATGTCTGTTCTTTATTTCTTTTCTCCTGCTTAACTTTGGGTTTGATTTTTTTCTGGTTTCTTAAAATTAAACTTTAGATTTTTGATTTGAGACTTTTGTAAAATTATTGATATTTTTATTTTTGTTTAATTATAGTTGTCCCACCTTCTTTCTCATTGCGCCCCCCTGCCCTTCCACCGCCCCCTTCCCTCAGTCAATCTCCACCCTGTTGTCCATGTCCATGAGTTCCTTATACATGTTCCTTGATATGACCTGTCCCCTGCATTCTCCCATTATCCCCCCACATCCCCTCTGGTCACTGTCAATTTGTTCTTTATTTCCATATCTCTGGTTCTATTTTGCTCACTTGTTTGTTTTGTTGAATAGGTTCCACATACAGGTGAGATCATATGGTATTTGTCTTTCAGGGCCTGGCTTACTTCACTTAGCATTATATTCTCCAGTTCCACCCATGCTGTCACGAAGGGTAGGAATTCCTTTCTTTCATCTGCTCAGTATTCCATTGTGTAAATGAACCACCGTTTTTTGATCCATTCATTTACTGATGGACACTTAGACTCTTTCTAGCACTTGGCTATTATAAATAACGCTGCTATGAACAACAGGGTGCATAGGTTCTTTTGAACTGTGTTTCAAGATTCTTACGGTACAATCCCAGCAGTAGGATCACTGGATCAAAAGGCAGTTCCATCTTTAGTGTTCTGAGGAAATTCCATACTGTTTTCCACAGTGGCCATGCCAGTCTGCTTTCATACCAACAGTGTAGTAGGATTGCCTTTTCTCTACAAGCTTTCTAGCACTTCTTGTTTGTTGATTCATTAATGGTGTCCATTCTAACTGGAGTGAATTGGTATCTCATTGTGGTTTTAATTTGCATCTCTCTAATGGCTAGTGATGTTGAACATTTTTTCATGTGTCTATGTGCCCTCTATATGTCCTCCTTGGAGAAGTGTCCTTTGCCCATTTTTTAATTGGATTGTCTGTCTTCCTGGTGTGGAGTCATGTGAGTTCTTCATATGTTTTAGAAATCAAACCCTTGTCTAAGATATCATTGGCAAATATGTTTTCCTGTATAGCTGGTTCCTTTTGCATTTTGCTGATGTTTTCTTTTTTTTTTTTAAAGGGATGAAATTACTTTATCTTTTTTTAAATTTTTATTTATTTTTAGAGAGGGGAAGGAGGGAGAAAGAGAGGGAGAAATATAGCAATGTATGGTTGCCTCTCACATGGCCCTCACGGGGACCTGGCCTGCAACCCAGGCATGTGCCCTGACTGGGAATCGAACCGGGACCGCTTGGTTCCCAGCCCACGCTCAATCCACTGAGCTACACCAACCAGGGCTGCTGATGTTTTCTTTAGCCATGTAGAAGCTTTTAAATTTGATGCAGCCCCATTTGTTTATTCTTTCCTGTATGTCCCTTGCTCTAGGGGATGTATTGATGAAAATATTGTTGTGTGGGATATCTTAAATTTTCCTGCTTATGTTATCCTCTAGGACTTTTATTGTGTCACATCTTATATTTAAGTCTTTTATCTGTCTTGAGTTTATTTTGGTGAATGGAGACTTTTTTTTTCTTATATAGTTGCTTTAGTGCTACATATTACCCTCTAAGCCCTCCTTTAGATCCAATAGATATTTTGGCGGGTTATGTTTACATTTCATGCAATTCACTTTTTATGCAGTATGAATTACTTTCGAATTTTCCTTCCAGATTCTTTATAACCCCTGGTTTATCTAAAAGTTGTTATTTAGTTTCTAAATATTTGGGTATTTTCCAGATTCTAAAATTGCCCCAGCATCTGATATTAATTTATTCTATTACCCAGTCTTCATCTCTCTTTACTGTCACGATCTTGTCATTTGAGATCAACAGGCACAATGAACAGTTGTAACTGATGTTCTTTCATCTTAGTATTGTGTTCTTAAGTGATCTCTGAGGGGGTTACAGTTTTTCATTTTGTTTTGTTTATTTGTTAATTTTCTCTGTTTTCTAAATTCTTTCTCTTCCAAGGTAAATCTTTTTTGTATATATATGTGTCTGTCATGTTTTAAGATATTTCTCAAGTTTTTAGTGATCCTAGATTATCCATTCATATTTAAGAAAAAGGCAACATAAAAGCTGACTACAAGCTCTGATAGGTTTTGCAGTAACCTACGATTGGCCTGGGAACTCACCACTAGGCAGGAGTCCTCTGAAATATGGAAGATTTTGTTCTGTGGCATAAATGCCTGTTCTGATTCTCCACAAGGACTTCGGTAGATATTAATTTTCAATCCATCTAGGCATTTGCGGGCGTGCCTGTCTAGCTCTTGATAATTTTGTCCATACAGATGGAGTGTATTTCCGACTGACCTTCTTTTACCCAGCCCCACCTCTCACTTCTTGACTCTTATGTAACTGCAATTTCTAAGTTCTGAGCTATGCAGGGCTCGGCTGATAACATCAGTTTTCATGTTGGATGCAGTCCTCTTCCTCCTCCCTCCTGCCTGTCATCCCTCCTTCCATTCTTCCTCCATGAATAAGCCCAATTATAACTGCTTCCCTTCTATTAATCATGGTAAGTGTATTTGAATACTCAGCAATTACAGAACTTTATTTTTAAAGCAAAATTATACTATTATATCCTTCCTAATAAGCCGCTAATGCTCGACGGTGCTAATCCATTCATAATTTGCATAATATATACATATATAAAATAGTCTGTTCACATATTAATATAATTTTTTAAAAAGCAGATTTCTTGCTCTGGCTGGTGTGGCTCAGTGGATTGAGAGTTGGCCTTTGAACCAAAGGGTCGCCAGTTTGAATTCCAGCCAGGGCACATGCCTGGGTTGCGGGCCAGGTCCCCAGTAGGGGGTGCACGAGAGGCAACCATACATTGATATTTCTCTCTCCCCTTTTCTCCCTCCCTTCCCCACTCTCTAAAAATAAATAAATAAAACATTTTAAAAAATCAAAAGCAAATTTTCTCATATTTTAAACAATACTAAGAATACTAGGTAAAGTAATATAGGTACCAAGGATATAGGAACTCTTTAGGCATTTTGTTCAGGAGGCTTGTCCAGCATTTTATATGTATTCATCGCTTTGTGACAGATGCTGCTTGATAGACCAGAACTAAAGTGACTTTTTTTTTAATCTAAATGTCTTCTACCTTATTGGATTAAGGTAAAAAGTAATCAAATAAAATGACATCTCAATTTTTGAGTATAATATGCTAAAACAAATATATAATTCAACATAGTGCTGTTGTTTGGGGCTGGTTCTGTAGACCTGACAGAGAAAGTGTCATTTAAAGGATTAATGCATTCCACTTTGGCATCTGTAATCAGGAAGGACATATTTATTGTTATCTAGCAAGGGCAATTATGCTCATATTTTCTTATGTGTTCTCTGAGGTAGTGGAGTTCTCCAAGATTCTTGGAGAAATATTCGGGGAGGAGGAATATCCAGTTCCAAAATACTTTCCCCTTCGGAGGAAGTAGAGTTGACAAGGCACAATACACATGCCTCAACATCAGGCCCCTGAGTGAGGGGTCCCATCACTTGTAGGTCTCTATATGAGTAACCTGAATGAAAGTGAATTAGGAAAAAAGGAAATGATTTTCTATTATTATCTTTTTGGAGTCAGGGGAGAAAGAGGGATTGCGGAGGGCAGCAGAGAGGAAGAAAAGGAGGGAGGAGACAGGAACAGATATATTTGACACAAGTTTTATCGTGAATCATAGCATCTTAGAAATGCAGAGAACAGAACATATCTTGTTCAGCCTCTTTTCCAATATGGGAATCCTCTTTTAGCTCTCTGACAGAATAGTTTAAATACTTTTATTGACAGATAACATATTTCTTTGTAAATTGTTATGTACCTTTCAGGGAGTTCTAACAATTAGTGCTGGGGGGGAAAAGACACCTTCTTTTAGTTACTTGCCTTCTGGAAAAATAAAAATGCTGTTGTTATACTGTGATTTTTTGAAGATAGCTTCCATTTTTTTCTTTGAAATTCTCTGGCCATTTTAAGTTAAATTTAAAAAATTCCTTCAATCATTTTTTTTTTTTTACAATTAAAAGTGATTTTATTTTCAGAAGTTTTGTTGAATAATTTCTTTAACAATGTTTAGGGAAAAAAGGTTTGTTACCCAATTTAACACTAGGAGTTCTAAATATAACATAACATCTAACTGGAAAAAAGTGTATCAGTATTTTAATAAACTGGTTAAACTATATGAATGAATAAAGGCAATTCAACTAGATTTTATAAAATTATTAATTTGCACTGAATTTTAACAGTATACTTATTATATATAGGCATTATTTATCAGATTACATATTTAAAACCAAAGATTACTACCCATACATAATATGCCATACAGAAACAGATGACAAAAGCTACATTTAATTTTATATCAGTGTTTTACAGAACAATTTTTGTAAAGGTACTAAATCATATTGGAAAATATACTATTTATTTAAACTTCTAGTATTTTGATAATTTCTTCTTGATATTTCCTTATGTTCTTTCTGTCTTTCCTTTGAAATCCTTACCTGAAGATATGTTTATTCATGAGAGAGAGAGAGACATCAGTGTGAAAAAGAAACATCAATTAGTTGCCTCCCAATATGCACCCCAACTGGCGATCGAACCCGTAACCTTTGGGTGTGCAGGATAATCCTCCAAGCAACTGAGCTTGATGGCCAAAGCAATACTCCCTAATTTTCAGTGTTCCTTAAAATTCTTTTAAATTGAAGTATAGCATATATATATATTGGATAGGCCAAAAAGTTCATTTGATTTTTTCCACAAGAAAGCTTTTGTAGCACTTAGTTGTATTTAACTTTATTTGAAATTATTTTATTAGATTGTATTGTGACAGCTGTCATATCAGTGTGCATTTAAAAAAAAAGCCTTATCAAAATTTGTGAATTTTTATGTAGCCATTCTAATATTGAAGATGAAAGAAAATGCACATTTTTAACATATTATGCTTTATTATTTCAAGAAAGGGAAAAATGCAACTGAAATGCAAAAAAAAAAAAAGATTTATGCAATGTATGGAGAAGATGCTGTGACTGATCAAACATGTCAAAAGTCGTTTGCAAACTTTCATGCTGGAGATTTCTCACTGGATGATGCTCCATGGTCGGGTAGACAATTTGAAATTGATAGTTAATGGAGACCAATCAACATCATACCACATGGGAGATAGTCGACATACTCAAAATATCAAATCAATAAAGTTATCAGTAAAAATAAAAAATGTGTGTTATTTTATGGAAAAAGTCTAAATGAACTTCTTGGCCAACCCAATAAAAGTATACAACTCATAAATGTATAGCTCCATAAATTACTGTAAAATGAACAAACCATTGATTAATGTCCAGATTTAAAAAAAAAGCATATCAAGTGAGCCCTGTGTGCTCATGTAATCACTACTATCTTATCCCCAAATGTAATCACTATTCTGATTGCCGTCATCATAGAACAGTTTTGTCATTTTTGAAATTATATAGAAGTAGAACCACATGGTCTATGTTCTTTCACTCAATATTTGGTTTGTGAGAGTCTTCCATGTTGTTGTGTACAGTTATAGTGTACACTATTTCATCTTCATGGTTTTTCATTGTATGATAGCACAATTTATTTTTCATTGTATGATAGCACAATTTTATTTTTCAAGTAAACAATCTTGTACATATCGTTGTGTACATATGTGCATGAGTTTCTGTTGGATATGAACTTACAAGTGAAATTGTTAGGTCATAAGATACATGCATGTTCACCTTGAGTAGATAATGCTGAATACTTCCCAAAGTGGCTGGGCAAGTTATATTTTCAGCAGCCATGTATGAGGGTTTCTTTTGCTTCTATCTCATTAACATCTGGCATTTTAATTTTAGATATTCTAATAAGTGTGTGACATTATCTTTTGTGGTTTAAATTTGCAATTCTCTGTTGAGAAAGCCTTATGTTCATCAGCCATTTGGATGTGCTCTTCTGAGAAGTGTCTGTTTAATACTCTTTTCCATTTTTCTACTCTGGTTTTTTTTTGCCTTTTTCTCATTGATTTAAGGCATTTTCCATACATTCAAAATAAAAACTATTTATTATCTTCTCCCACTCTGTACCTTGACGTTTTGTTCTCTTGAAAGTTCCTAATTTTAATGTGATCTAATTTATTACTTTTTTTCCTTTATGGAGAGAGCTTTGTCTATCCCGTTTAAGATATCTTAGCTATCCCAAGATCATAAATATGTACCCTATGTTATCATGTAGAAGTTTTATTGTTTACATTTAGATGTATATTTTACCTACAATTATTTTTTCATGTATGGTGTGAGGTAGACATCAACATCCATTGAGGTATCTATTGCATATCTTAGCAAAGATGTCAAGCAGGCGTAGATGTAAAAATTGAATTTCAGAGTGGTAGTCTACATTGAAGCTAAAGTTTTGGGAGTATTCAGTGTACAATGCTACTTAAAGCAATGAGATTAGGTGTAATCGCTAAATAAATGAGCATAAATTAGAAGAAACTGAGGACAGAGTCCAGGAGCACTCCAACATATCACTCAACATTACATGTAGTACTCCGCTATGTGCCGATGCAGAGAGCAGTATACTGACACAGAGCATGGTTTACTACAGATTCCTGCCACCTAAATACCACCTTCGGAGTGTATGCCATGGTTGTGTTGGCTTACACCAGAGTCAGGTCAGAATATAAATTTGATTAACTGTTACGGTAAATCAGAATGTCATATTTTTAAATATGAATTATTAAGTCAATTGTTCATTGGTACTAATAGGGTTGATTAGTTTGCACATAAAAGCAATTTTCATTTTTTTCTTGAACATTTTCTAAGGTTTACATGTTATTTGTGTCATTTGTCCCACCTACCAAGAAATTCTAGACATACTAGCTCTGTCATACATCTGTGCATTCAACATTTGTAGATTTGTAAGCAAATGACTCACAGCAAATATGGGATGCTATCGGCTTATACCCTGAAATCTTCAGTGCACTAGATCCCTTCCTCCTCTAGCTGACATAGCTCCCAATCTCACACCTTGTTTGGGCAAAGCTGTTCAATTATATCTAACCTGCTGTCATCCAGGTCATATTTCTTTAGCTTTTCTAGGAAGGAAATCATAAGAGAAACTATCTTTTTTGTGTGTTCCCATTTCAAAGAGTCTTGAGTAGGATACCTAACACTGGAATCTTGTCCACATTTTTGTCAGAGTAAATTGCTTTCTTTGTCAATTAATTGCCCCTCTGAGAAAGAAATATACACAAGATGGTATGATGCTTGCCCAAATGCCATAGTTGGCTTCTAGCCACCTCCAACTATGTGAAAGTAAAAGCTTTGTGCAGAGTAGTAGCTTTTATTCAGCCAAATGAAGAAAAGAGAAGTCCCCGAGTGTGCATTGATTTCAGTTGCCACATTTACAAAGTGCCTATTTCATGCAATACACTGTTGTAGGTAATGTGACAGACGTAACATGAATTATGGATGCCTGCCATCACACCTTACATCTAAGCTCTAGGTCCGTCTTGTAAATTGCTGTTGAATCCACACTATAATTTTCTTCATTTTCTGCATAATTTGTTTCCAAATCATTCCCTCTGGTTTCACTGTTTCTTAAGACACCTCCATAAATTCTTGTAAGATGCTTTTAAGTCCTTACTAGCAGTGACAATATCTGGCTCTTTATAGTCACATGCTTAACATCCATAAGCTGTGAGCCATCTTTGATTCTCTACTGCCATCATAGGCTTGGTAATGAGAGAGAAGAACACTATAGTCTTTTTTAGGTTAAGCCATATAGTTAGTGGACCAGCAGGATCTAGAAAATAAATTCCCTCACCCCCAATACTATCCTTTTTTCACTAGTCCACAAATTATGACTTCAACTTTGCAGAGGTTTTATATTTAAGGACCCCTGTTAGCAATGAACAGAGACTTGAAACTCTCTTAGGTGTACCTCATGATTGCGTTGTTATGAATTTCATGTAAAATGAGGTACTTCTGCTCCTGATCTTGCAGGCTACTACTGTTACACTCCCAGGAAAGCTTTGAGGTCTGAAACTTGTGTTTAAGTTGTAAGGGATCATTTATTCCTGAAACATTTACAGTAGTGCTTTTATAAGGCATGTGACCAAATCATAATATATGCCTTTAGCAATGAAGGAAGGAAGGTTGCTGATTATCAGTAGGAAACTTGGATGTTGTACACTTGAAACTGGGATACAAAACAAAACAAAAAGCTAAAGATTATCAGATCTCAAAGGGGAAAATTAGTAATCCATGAATAATAAATAGGGGAAATATTTTTAAAAGGTAGGGTGTCAGAATACCTCTGAGATCAGTTTAACACATATGATCTGCAGTTATATATAGCAGATTACCTAACTTCAAACTGACCTTGGCCACTGTATGGGGGCAATATTTTTGCAAGTATGAGCTGTACTAAAACAGTTTCTGCAATGTATTAGGCACAAATATGCTTTCCTTCCACGTTAGGCATGCAGAACTTTTTCCCACCTGTTTATTTTTCCTTAAACAAACATATTATCTGATATAACTAGTCCAAAGAAAATTTTCTCTTCCTCTACGTGAATGAACTCCCCTTTTACCCTTTTGCTAAATCCTGGAGTTCTGATGTAGTTCAGGATCTTATATTACATCCATGTCACTTTTTGGAACCACTTCAAGGGTATAGTGCCTTGAATTATTTTCAAGCATTTAATCGGCTTCTGTTTAAGTCAGTTTTCTCCTTTGACAGTGTAAATTTATTTTCAATTGCAAATATATGATAATACAGGCTGGACTCCCTGTGCCTGTTATGAAATTTGAAATAAAAAAAGTAAGCCTTGTCTATGTTCTATAGCTGTAAAAATTAGCAAAGTTAAAAATGAAGAATATTTCATCAAGTTGTAGCTCTAATGACAGTTACAGTACATTGTCATATATTTTCTCTTCACCATTGAACAATTCAGATTTTTTTTTTGGTAGAAATGGACAGCTCCTAAAAGCATGACTCTAGGTGTCCATAATACATAAAAAAAGTTTCTATTAAATGGACTTAGACTTATTCTGTGGTAAAAATATAAGGTGTTGGCGTCAGAGTTTTAGATTCATAGTTGAGTGCTGATGTTTACTAGTTGGAGCACATTGGGAAAATTTCATGCTCTTTCTATGCCTCAGTTTCCTCAGCTGTGGAATGAGGGTAACAATAGGGATCCCACTCATTGACTTATGGAATGCTTTATTTTATTTTATTTTTTTAAAGATTTTATTTATTTATTTTCAGAGAGAAGAGAAGGGAAAGAGAAAGAGCAATGTATGGTTGCCTCTCACATGGCCCTCACTGGGGACCTGGCCCACAACCCAGGCATGTGCCCCAACTGGGATTCGATCCGGGACCCTCTGGTTCCCAGCCCGTGCTCAATTCACTGAGCTACACCAGCCGGGGCGAAATGCTTTAAATGACATAGAATATGTGATGTGCTTAGTATGGTGTCTGTTCATAATGATTGCTTTATCAATATTAGTTATTTTTAAGACTTACACAGTAGATTGTTATATAAAGTAGTGACTTTCTCAGATGGCAAAATAGAGGAACCATTAGGAAAAACTTAAAAGGTTCTATTACTTATAGTTTATAGATGATAACATTGAGACTCAAAGATGTGATAGCTTATTATATCCATCTTACTTATCGAACAAGATAAAGAAGTTAAGTATCTAATCTTATTGTTTTATCATATGGCAAACTTAAATAGGAACATTTGTGCACTACTACTATAACTTATTTTTGCCTAAATTTTAAGCTTTTCTGATTCAGATACTACTGAATACTTTTCATTTGATGAATTTACCTTGATGGAAAATATATCACGTTGTGCATTTCGAAAAGTAAATGGTATGAATAAATATACTATAAACACTGTTGAAGTTTGAGGACTTCATGTATGATTTCTCTATACCTCCCCTAAATTTGGAATCAATTGAGAGAAGATCAAAAAGTCAGATAGAATGAGAAAATGATATTCACTCTCAAACAGGTAAATCTATACTGAAAGGATGGCTTAGGATAAAAGCAAAAGGGCTTTCCATAGCTATCCTTTACCCCAGCTACATTTTGGCAAAACTAACCTAAGGGCAAGTTGGTTCCATAGAGCCTGCAGTCATCCAGGATGACTACGGCATTTACACACACAGCTTTTCCTCGACTGGCTGTGCCTTAAGAGCAGCAAAAACCGTTATCTTATCTATTTCTATGGGGAGGAATAAGGAGTAGAACAAAGAAGGTTGTTTTTCTTTTATTTAGGAGATTACAAGTAAATGTAAATGGGAAGATAGAGATGAAACCCTAGATACATGCCTATTAAAGCTAGACTATGCTTGGCAAGAATGTTGGCAATCACTGCAAGTGTGTGAGATTATCTTAGATGCTCTAGCCTAAGAAATAAAATAAAATAAATAAAAATATATAAACAAGGAAAGGAAGAATTCAAATAATCAAAAGTGAACACTGATTTTTTTCGGAAGCTCAAAAGAATTAATTTTTTTGAGAAATCACAAAAACTACTAAGTAGGGAGACTAAACATTAAATCTTTTCCTTATGCCAGAGAAGAATTCCTGGATAAAAATAAATATTAAAAAATAAACCATTATATTTAGGTCAATGAGAGACAAATCCAGTGGCCCTCAGAGTGAATCTTCTTTCCCCTCCTGGTTGTTTAGTGGAGAGTTGGCTCAGCATGTGTGAGCAAGTTCAGCAGAATAGTCGCTGGGGTCCAGAGGCTCCTCCTTTCTAACAAGGCCATCTCTGATGAGGACGTTTCTACTGTTACAGATCAGGTGGATTTCTCTGCCTCTTAGCCTTATAAATATGTGGCCTCTTACTGACTCAAGTTTCCTGTATGCTGGAACATTGGCTATGTGCACATAGACTTGAGCAGTGGCTGATGAGACTTGAGGGCTAGGGATGCTATATTCTCTACTCTTTCTTTGCTTATCAGATTTCTCTTGGTAACTCCATCTTTGATTTGCACTGTGAAGGGTGCTGCTGTGTGCTCATGAATGTCAACTGGAAAGGAAAAGGAGATACTCATGTTTCAAGGTAGAAGGCAGGGATGATTTTAAAAAGTAGTGAAGTATACAAAAGTATGAATTGCATCAGAAAGGCAGGATGGATAGCTGTCAATGACTTTGGCTTGGACCTCTGTCCTCTGAGGCCAGTGTGACACCAGAAGGAAAAATTTAACCCAGGAATGGATTAAAAGGAGAATAGGAGGAGAAGAATTTTAAGCCAATCAAATATTTTCCTCAAAGAAAGTGTGTATAACTAAAAAGAAGGTAGCTGAGTTTATTTTACACTGACAAGATCACATTTTTGACCAGTGAAAATGGAGGCTCAAAAGGTAAGTTTAGGTGTAGAGAAAAAAATTTGAAGCTACATTTTTTGTGGCTGACCTATGTAAAATTTATACCTCAATTAAAAGTGAAATGGCTATTTGAAGTTGTGTGAAGATAATTTATTCACATTTTAGACAGTGGGGACTAGATGATTTTCATTGAAGAGATACTTCTATGCAAGTACATTTTCTTTTGAACATTTACTTTTCAACTAAGTGCTAAGTAAGCACATCTGTGACATTGTTTTCCAAAGGTAGAAAGTGGCCTAATGGGAGAAGAGAGAAAATGCCAAAATGATTTTCCTAAAGTGCTTTCATAATAATCACTTTTTTAAGAACATAAAAGAAGTCATACTAATATATCTCACTCTATGTACAGAGTGGAAAACTGAAAAACTAGATTATAAAATGAAGAGGATCATATTATAAAATATTCTTACTGCCTTTACTACTTCACCTTTTAAATATAAGAAATAGAAGAAAATCTCAGGAATGCATTTTCACTAATGAGTTCCTTGCTTGTATTTCATTCTGGCTCTAAACATAACATGCAAATAAAGTAAAAAGAGGACATTCATTTGTTTTTTATTAAAAAATATACAGTTATATCACCTATTGGATATCATACCATTATGAGAACCTTTTTCTTTAGAAATAATTTCAAACTATTGAAAAGACAAAAGAATAATACAGAGAATGCCTATATACTCTATATTCATGTTCACCTATTTTTACCTATAGCTTTTTGTCATTGTGAAATATTTTTTGAAGAGAAAAGGAAGTTGATGACAATTTCCCAGCAATATGCAAGGTTCATGCCAAACCTGTTTCTCACGTGACAAGATCACTGAACTGAGTGATGATATTTTGGAACAAGATAATTACACCGTGCATATACGGCACGATCAGTTAAAAGCTAAACAAATAATAATCAATCAGCTTGCTTCTCACCCTTTTGTTTTATATCTTGGAAAGCAGTTGAACATATCTTTTGCCTATTTTCCTGTTTATTTGATCACTGTGTACATCAAGCAGGTAACTTTTAGCTTGAGGTTATTTTCAACTGCCTCAAGCATTTCCTCATTGTCAATTTTTATTTATTTATTTATTTAGACTTTAATAATTTTTAAATTTTTAAACTACAGTTGACATACATATACTATTATGTTACTCTTAGGTACACGACCCAGTGATTAGACATTAATAACTTACTAAGTGATCATCCTGATAAATCTCATACCCATTCATTGTTAATGGCACTTTTCAAAATCTTAATATACTGAGTACTTAAAAGTTAGTTATGCTGCATTGCTTTGTGTGTTTCATGTGCAGCATCCCTGTTTCCTACGGTTGTCTGGGAAATACAGCTTTGGTGGGTTCATCCAAGTTCTCGTAGGGCAATGGGGGCCAAATTTCCTTTCTTTTGTCATCTCAAGGGGGGCTACTTCCCCTGTCAAAAAAGAGTCAACGAAACTTTCAACTATTTCTAGCTAATAAGTAAGTTAAAAAAACAATAAATAAATAAATGTATGAACAAATAAATAAGTCTTAATACCAGGTATGAATTTTAAAAGCGATAATCCCATTTAAAACTCATTGTCTTTTTATCTTATAAATCTTCCCAGAAACATCCTATGTATGTAAAAACATATATAGTCATTGCTACAGTGGTAGGCATATAATTATAGACAAATACAGATGTATACATACACTTATAAATAGAATTACAGATATTGATTTAGAAATGTTTCCTCATGTTTCATATAATGGGATTATACCATATGTACTCTTTTGCCACTTGCTCTTTTCACGTAACAATGTACCCGAACTAGCTTGTGGTATTAGGTCACGTAGATCAGCCTCAGTCTTTCAAAGCTACATGATACTTTTACAGTATGGGTATGCCATGATTCTTAGATCTATATTGCATATGATAAACATTTAATCGTTTTGTTTTTCACTTTTGCTGTCACAAAACAAACATACATTCACTATGTATATCTTTCTCTTATCTGAGACTTTTTATAAAATAAATCATTAGCAGGGCATTTAAGTTGTGATGGTAATTGTTAGATAATTTTAATAATCGTTTGAACTTTCTTGTCTTTTGCATATTGTATGCATTCAGAAAATGTTTGTAAGAAGAAGGAAAGAAGGGAAGGAGGAAGCAAAAAGGGAAGAAAATGAAGAAGGCTAGTATTTTGAGGACAGTTTTACAGGGCTCTCTTAGTTAAGATTATGATTACCTTTACTTCCCAGTTTTCTATAATGCTTTTATAACTTTTTATTTGTGTACTTTTACATTGTGTACTTTTTATATCTTTCAGAGGCCAACTTGCATACTACTTCTTTAGGGGTAATGTGACAAACAGAATGTTAAATATTTTTATTATATGGTCCTGTCATATTTTAAACTTCACCACACTGGCAATGGTTTTCAATGTCTGTCTCCGTAGATGGACAAGAAGCAAGAAGCCCCCTAGGGATAGCGACCATGTCTGTCTTGGTTGTCAGTGTATTCTCTACTTCATGAGGATGTCCAGGAGCCCAGCATTTGTTAAAATGAAAAAGGGACGGGGAGATTATTAGAGAGGGTAACAGAGAGAAATAGAAAGAAAGACACAGAGGGAAAGAGAGACAGAGTTATAGATAAATTGAAAGTAAAGAGAAGGAAGAGTGGAGAGAAGGAGGACAAGAGGACACAAGAAGGTTGACGATGCTGGGGGTTAGAGCTGTAAACATGGGAGAAATATATACATATAAGTGGTAAGAAAAAACCACTGAGATATAAGAACCTCAATATTTTCTGGCTATAGAATCAGGGAAACATTGGGCCATTTTCCAGAAAACCAAAGGAGTTGATGAGCACTGAGCTTGGTTTCTGACTGCAGGGTGAAAGCTGTGTGTGTTGGAGGGCGTGGGTCCAGAATAAGGGTTGCTTTGAGAGCTTGTTTTGCAATTTAACTGATGCAAAGACAACTGGGAAAAGTTTCACTGTAAAGGTGAAATACCTGCTTTCTATTGCCTAATGTCATGGGAATAGAAATGTAACAGTCATGGATCTATCATAGCGGGGTAACTTGGAAATCGCACTGGACCAGGAGCCTTACAGTGTAACAATGTGAAGGATGTATGAGGTAGTTGTGCTTATTTTAATTTTAGATTACACTGAAATGCAGGAGAGACATTGATAAAATATTTCCCAGCTAAAATTTCTTTTGGATTCTACTATAATTATACATACCTCTATACCTATATTTCTGTGTCCGTCTATAGCTATAAACATACATATACAATTATACTGTATGGAGCTATTCATATTAAAGAAATAAACTCTTAAATTTATAAACCATTCAAAATACTGTTAAACTGAAATAATTAGGAACTAGATTACTCAGTTTATAAGCTTCTTGCTTTTTCTAGCTCACTATCTCCTTTTTGGGCCACGTGTCTCTTTCCACCAACACTGGGAAGTGGGGTCATGAAAGGAAAGTATAGCAAATGAAACATTTAAATAATTAATGGCAAGTTACACATTTTTTTGTTTATTTTACTTATCAATATTCTCAACTTATCACTCTGCCTCACTGATGACTGATTCCGATAACACTAGAGGGTAGGATTCAATTATACATGAATAGGAAGATTTAGCTTATGGAACATGGCTCGCGTGGATTTCCTCTTAATTATTGGAGTTAAATCAACAGGAGGCTCATGCTGCTCATACCTTGAAGAAGCAACTGGCAGAAAGTAGTGCTCATGGAAAAGTTTCCTTTACAAGTTAGAAAAACATTTTGGCCTCATCCTACATATACTACACTCCAAGGTCTATTGCTACTGTTTTTCGAATTACTCACTGGCTGGATGAATGGCAGGTACAAGTTGTGTTTTTACTGCAATACACAGATGTTGATATTTTCCACGATTTTCTTGGAGTAAATGGAAGGCTTTCATATTTTTAAAAACTCATTTTAGATGTAGTAAAGTACTTAGATTTTCACTTTTTAAAGATCTATATAACTTCCACATTTTTATTTTTAAAGTTTATTTTAAAAACTTGTCTTATTTGTCATTGATGGAAAGCAGATGTTACCTAATGGGATGAAGCCAGGAGTTTTAATGAATAATACTAACAAGTAAGAGATAGAATAATCATGTGGAGTGTCAGAAATGGGTTAGAGTTCTTATATAAAACTAGGTAAAGCTAACAGTGTGTGTGCATTTATGTGAGTGTGTGTGTGTGTGTGTGAGGAGAGAGAAAGAGAGAGATCGAAAAAAAGGAAATGCTGGGTGAAAACATTTCATGATACAATCCAATTCTACAAGTGATTTGGGATTATCTACATTTAAATTTATTCTGTGTATTTGGGGTTTGCATAGTGTGTAAGACTTTTAAATTGGGCCTTATAAAGGAATGCAATATAAAGGACTGCATAGATTAATTTTTTTGGAAAAGTTTCCAAGGGTTTTATATATATATATCTTTTTCATTTTTATTGTTGACACTATTACAGATGTTTTCATTCCCAACCCCAGTTTGAACACTTTACTATGTCTGTCCATATGTCCAGAAACTTTAGGTTGTTTTGAAAAAAATAGTAAGTTTATATATGTTAAATAATATGACTTGTAAATAAATAGGATTTTTGCTTTGTGTGAAATATTTATACTAACAAAACTTTACAGTACAATCTGAATAATATTTGTAGTTATTAATATACTTATTTGAGATATTATTTAACTATGTTAGCAATCTTGATAGCTTTGTCATTCTGTATAAACAAACATCTCGAAGGTCAGAAAACTATGTAGTGAGAAAAGGAAACTATTTGGGGGGATATTTTTTTAGAAATTTTTTAAGGTTTGGTTTATAGAGTTTATTTAATAAAGTGTAAAGATTCTCACTTTTCATAATGTTGGATTATTCAAAAGAGTGTTTCTTTAATGTTAGTTGAATTTTAAGTAATTTAGAGTAGTAGGAGCTAATTTTGTGTTTATTTCTTGTTTATTTTTGTAGTGGGCCATAGTAGTAATGAAATATATAATGACTTTTTTTAAAACTTAATTTTTTTCAGAGCAGTTTTAGTTTCACAGCAAAATTGAGAGGAAGGGAAAGAGATTTCCCATTTACCAGTGGTCCCCACACACGCATAACTTCCTCATGATCAACCTCCCTCAGCAGGGTGGTGTATTTTTACAATCGGGGAACCTACACTGAAACATCGTAATCACCCAAAGTCCATACTTTACGTTATAGTTCTATATTCTATGAGTTTGGACGAATGTATAATGACATATATCCATCATTGTAGTATCATATAAAGTATTTTCATTGCTCTAAAAATCCTCTGTACTTTGCTTATTCATCCCTTTCCTCCTGCTTCTCAGGGCCTGGCAACCGCTGATCTTTTTATTGTCTCCATAGTTTTTGCCTTTTCCAGAAAGTCATTCAGTTGGAATTATGTCAGCCTTTCACTTAGTAATATGCATTTAAATTTCCTCCATATCTTTTTGTGGCTTGACAGCTCATTTCCTTTTAGTGCTGAATAATATTCTATTGTAGGGATGTACCACAGTTTGTTTATTTTTTATTTACTTATTTATTTTTAAATTACTTTATTGTTGTTCAATTACAGTTGTCTGCATTTTCCCCTCACTACTCCCCCCCACCCCAAAGAAACCCACCTCCCTCCCTTGCTTCCACCCTTCCCCTTGGTTTTGTCCATGTGTCCTTTACAGTAGTGCCTGAAAACCTTTCCCCCCCATTGTCCCCTTCCCCCTCCCCTCTGGTTATTGTTAGATTGTTCTTAATTTCAATGACTCTGGTTATATTTTGGTTGCTTTTTTCTTTTAAACTGTGATGTACCACAGTTTATTTATTCATTCACCTACTGAAGAACATCTCAGTTGCTTCCAAGTTTTGGCAATTAAGAATGAAACTGCTGTATGCATCTCTGTGCAGGTTTTCTGTGTCCATATAAGCATTCAACTCCTTTGGGTAAATATCAAGGAGGGCTATAATGATTTTTTTTTCATATGCATTTAACATTTATAACTTTTCCTACTTTTTGTTAGTATGACATTATGAAATTTTATGTGTATCGGTATGTTTGGTAGTTTTCTGGTGATATGTAGCTTGTCTATGTACTTGCCTCTTTGTGTGCTGTGACCATATCCCTGTGCCCACAAATAGATTTTGTCTGAAGAAATATTTTGTTTGAATTGTCTATAAATGACTCTCAGAATGACAAAGGGACAAAAGAAAGCCCCAAATTCTAAACTGTGTTTGAATAAACCAAATGCTGTTTAGTAGTTTCATCCTTTTCTGAATCATATCTGGGCACCATTTTACCCATTAGAAGTTCAATAAAACTTAAAAAATATTAATATTTATTAATAGCTATGGATTTTCAGATAGTTTGCATATTTAAGTTTCATACTTCATAAAGTAGTTCTAAGTAATTTATTAATTGAAGGGATTTCAGTTCTTCTTGTAGTGCCTCTTTTAGACCATATTAATAAGTTCTATTTTTTTAAAAGATTTTATTTATTTATTTTTAGAGAGGGGGAATGGAGGAAGAGAGGGAGAGAAACATCAATGTGTGGTTGCCTCTCATGTGCCCCCTACTGGGGACCTGGCCTGCAACCTAGGCATGTGCCATAACTGGAAATTGAACCAGCGACCCTTTGGTTCACAGGCCAGTGTTCAGTCCACTGAGCCACACCAGCCAGGGCAACAATTTTTTTAATTTAATAGAAACTCTAATAAAAATAAATAACACATTACACTGATTCCACTGGAGTGAATATCCCTGAACTCATCTGAACCTCCAGCCTCCTCCAAATAAACATAGTACTGAAATATTAAAAATATTAATATTTAAGAAAAAGACAATGTTTTTAAAGCTTTGTTGAGGTACCATTGACAAAAATTGTGCATATTCAAAGCATACAATGTGATGGTTTGGTATACATGGTGAAATGATTACCACAATCTGGCTAATTAGCAAGTCCATCTCTCTGCATACTTAAACTTCGTGTGTGTGTGTGTGTGTATGTGAAAGAACACAAGAGCTACTCTCATAGCAAATTTCAAATCTGCTATACAGTATTATAAGTTACAGTTGTCAGGCTGTACATTAGATCCCCAGAATCTATTCATCTTCTGAGTTTGTATCTTTTGGCTAGTATCTCTCCATCTTCCCCATCCACAGCTGCTGGAAACCACCACTCTACTCTTCTTGGGTGAGTCTGACTATTTTAAGATTTCACATATAAGTAAGATCATACAGTACTTTTCTTTGTGTCTGGCTTATTTCACTTAGCATGCCCTTGAGGTTCATCCATATTGTTGCAAATGGCAGGAAACCCTTCCTTTTATGGTCAAGTAATATTCCACAACAATATTTTTAGGGCACACACATACAGTAGAATATTTTATATACCACATTTTCTTTATTGATCCGTTGTTAATGGACATTTAGGTTGTTTCCATTTCTTGAGTATTGTGAATAATGCGGCAATAAATATGGAAGAGCAGATATCGCTTTCAGATTCAGATTTCATTTCCTTTGGATATTTACCCAGAAGTGGAAATCCTGGGTTATATGGCAGTTCTATTTTTCATTTTTTGAAGAACACCCATACTGTTTTCCATAATGGTTCTACCAGTTTACGCTCGTACTAACAGTGTCCAAGGGTTTTCTTTTCTTTCCAACACTTATCTCTGACATTTTGACAGTAGCCAACCTAACAGGTATGATGTGATATCTCATTATGCTTTTGACTTGCATTTCCCTAATTACTAGTGATATTGAGCACATTTTTGTATACCTGTTGGCCATTTGTATATTTGTTTTGTAAAAATGTCTACTGAGGTCATTTGCTGATTTTTAAACCAGAGTATTTGGAGTGTTTTTGCTATTGAGATGTATGAGTTCTTCATATTATTTGCATATAAACTTCTTATCAAGATATATGGCTTGTAAATATTTTTTCCCCAAAGGAGAGGAAAGTCTAACAAAATAGTATACTAACTTAATGGTTAAAGAGAAATAGCCATGTCTGCCTTGGCTGGTGTGGCTCAGTGGATTGAGCACTGGCCTGCGAATCAAAGGGTTGCCGGTTTGTTCCCCAGTCAGGGCACATGCCTGGGTTGCAGGCCAGGTCCCCAGTAGGGAGCATGCAAGAGGCAACTACACATGGATGTTTCTCTCCCTCTCTTTCTTCCTCCCTTTCCCTCTGTTAATAAATAAATAAAATCTTTTTAAAAAAGAGAAATAGCCACTTCTTATTCACCTCCCATTCCATCTGTGTATTTCTTATAACACTCATCATATTCTTTTTTAAAATATAGTGATTCATATATTTTCTTCTTTACATTCTTAATTTTTTTAAACATAGTTTTTTTTTAAATGTTTCCTAAGCTCATTAGCTTATGGAACTCTTTTTTAATTTTATTTTATTTATTTATTTTTTAGAGAGAGGAGAAGGGAGGGAGAAAGAGCAATGTACGGTTGCCTCTCACATGGCCCTCACTGGGGACCTGGCCTGCAACCCAGGCATGTGCCCCGACTGGGAATCGAACCGGGACCCTCGGGTTCCCAGCCCGCGCTCAATCCACTGAGCTACACCAGCCGGGCTTAAACATAGTTTTTAAGTCCCGTGTCTTCATAATAATAGTGTAGATTGTAAGTTGTTTAATTAATTAATATAATTTAGAGACCTTTTATCTTAAAGTTTTATCAGAATGGACCTAAAGCTAAAAAGTTGCTTGGGACCTTATTTTTGGTACTACTAAATCTACGAAGTGAGACAAGCGTCTTCCTAAGTGTAAACCTGTGGTTAATGTTCAGTGATAATTATAAAGACTTTGTATCCCCATATTGCTATCTGAAATCTTGTTATTAGTGCAGGGACTTGCTGGTAAGAGGGATTCATCAGTCATGGTTAAGTTACTCTGGGTGGCCTGTAACCATTACGTCATTATCAGTTGTGGGATGAGCTGGTAACACTGTTTGTAGTTTCACTAAGTTGTTCTATCAGCTCTCCAGAAGTAAACGCAAATAAATGGGTTCCAAACCCCTTCAGAGCACACTGTAAATCTTTGTAACTTCCTGGCCACATGGTAAACCGCAGGACCACATGACTCAAGTCCCTTGAGACAGTCATGTTATTCCTGTCAGACTTCTCTTCCCTCATTCATCAGCTGGAGGCTTTCATCTCCTTTTAAAGCCACGGCCTTTCAAGTAGGGGTGAAATTACACCTGTCAGTAATAAGGGTACCCAGTACTCGCTCTCACTCTGTCATTTCACAAAATAAATAAAAAGAAAGCATGGCCTATACCATATTCATTTAGCAACACTTTTTATCTTTCTCTATAGCACTTTTAAGTACCTTCCAGTGATATAGCTGTTGAGAGAATTTTTAAAAAATATTCACCTAAACAGGGGGATGATGTGAAAACCTTCAGAAAATTAGCTTCCCTGTGAGCTATACATTATATTCAGTAACATTATCTGCATTAAGCATATTTGACAGAAAGATTTAACTGTGTACATAATCTCCAATGGCAATCTAAATGTGCCCCTTAGCACACTTGTTCTGTTTATTTTTTCTGTGTTATACTCTGATAACTCTGTGGTTGCCCATAATACCATACAGCAGGTGCACCTGGGCAGCAACCATTTTATTTACATAGAGAACAAAGTTAATGTTTTATCAAATGCAGGCCACACCTGGGTTGGAAAGCAGTGTTCAAATCAAAATTGCAAGTTGCTTTTAGCCTGATATTTAAACTCCATTGAGCAACCTCTCTTGAAAGTTTTGAAGACTTGGTCTCTTAACTCTTCTTAACCAGAGGATGAAAGGGAGCCAAACACTGAATACATTACCTGTAGTGCTACCATTCACTATAGAAGGTCTTGACTTAGGCAGTGAACAACTGAATTGTGTCACTGCTGCCCACACTATGTGCTGTTCCAGGCAGAGAATTCTTTAAGTACAAGTGTATTTGGCCTGATTTACCTGAGTGTGAGGAGAAAGGTTTTGATTAATGGCCTAAAACTGAGCTAGATGAATGAATGAATATTGTGTGCACTTCACAAATCACTGATGATGGTGATGCTGCAAAGGTTTTGTTGTTGTTATTCCACAAGAAGAATTCATGTGCCAATTTTTTTAGATTAGTGCTAGAGCTTAGAATATATGAGTACAATTAGCCACCTACAATGATTAGCAAAACAGTATATTTTATTATTTTTAGAACAAAAAGGAAACATATATATTTATTTTATATCTTGTTTCTTACCCTCTGTCTTCTCTTTTCTTCTTTACTCTAAAGAGAAAAATAACACAGTAAACTAAAAAGCAGAGCCTAAAGTACAGTGTGAAGGGTGGGTTAACTCAGCTGGTTGATAAACTGAAGAATTTATCTCAAAAGCACAAAGTGAATTTAATTTCTCTGGAAATGATTATATTAGAGTTGATGAGAAAAAGCCTAAATTATCTATTTCTAGTCTAATTAACTAATATCCTTATTTATAGAAACAACCTCGTACATATATGTAAGGCTGAAATGAATTACTATCACATAATATAATGTTTTATTAAATCTTTATATGTAAATTATTTGTGAAAATTGAATTATCTCTACTTGTGTATCCAAATCATTCTTATACTCAGTAATCTTCTGAGTTTTAATATAAAATGTTCCAACACTGAATCCACTTAAATAGCAGTTGAACTTAATACTCTCAGTCCTCTGAATTAAATATGAAATGCTTCTGAATATCCCAAACCCTAATATTGTTGCCTTTGGCTCTTACTCCAAGTCTTTTTTCATTTAATACATTCTTCTTAACAAGCTTGTTTATCTTATTCACCTTTATGAAATAAGAAGCATCAAAAAAAAAAAAAAAGAATGAAGTGTAACAGTGAGACAGGAAAGACTGACAGCCAAGGCAAGAAAAGAAAAGTAGGAGTGTTGTACTGGGCGTGTTAGTGGGTTCTTACACGCGCATTACTGCACTCAACCCCCACGACCCTACGTGAGGCACACGACTTATTCACAAGTAAGTACGCTAAGGCGTAGGGCACGACACATACAATTTCCCTGCAGCTAATAGAAACAGGATATTGACTCAGGATCTTTTACATTAGGTTGGTGGTGAATGTTCACCAGGATGATGTAAGTCACCTCTCCAAGTTTAAATGTGTCAGCTGTATTTGTTGGAGTGAGACATAGAGAAAACATTCTTAGGAAGATTCCTGGATTTGGTTAAAATATACAGATCTTTGAAGTTATTGCCATCGTATCTTTTAGAACCTCTCATTTTCTAAAGTTAAACATCATTTTGTATATTTTTGTTGTGGTTGCCCAATCATTTCACTCTAAAACTGACATAGCAACTGTGGTGCCTCAAACAAATTTAAATAATTCATTATAAGCCTAAATTATTTCTTCTATTCCCTTTCCTAAACGAAGTCACACATATATTGCCAACCAGGACAAATAGAAGCACTTGTTTTCCTCCTTCCCATGTTAAAGTCACTCCTATGAAATATTCATGTCAGTTTGCTCTGAAATTATGCTCTTCTTTCTATCTTGATGGAAAGAGTTCTGATTAAAATAAACTGCACCGGAATATTTTTTAAGTCTCAAGGCCTGATTCAAAACAAATAGAAAGTGTGCTCCTGACAGAAAGTGTCCTAAGAGGTGCATTTGTGTGACTAGTAATGACCTGGTCCTAGTAGCTCTAGATTTAATAGAGACGACAGGCAGTCCATGCCAGTGGTGAGGCGCTGACTCTAAATTAAGGCACTTGTATTGAAAAGAAGACCTTGATGTAATAGACATCACAGATACTCTAATGAGAGAAGGTGGCTCTGAAGAGATGTGTGTAATGAGGAACAATTGGGACCGGGCCTTCTGCTGGACAAGCTTGTGCTATGTGTGTATTTGGAAGCCTGGCTGAACTATTGAAATATTAGGAGGAAAAGTTAATGTAATTTGTCTGACAGAGAAGTTAGAAGATATGGTATAATATTTTTCATTTTTTTGACTTGGATGATTAAATTCTGACAATTGCTGGCCATGAGGCTCTTTCTAAATATGACTTGAAGTTTTGAGTTTCAATGAGGCAGTGCCATTTACCAAAAATTTTGTAAAAGCATCACATATACTTACTATTCAAATATTGTTTGAGGTTGAAATGTTTTTGAAATGTTTTCTGATCAAAAGAGAAAAACATGATTTTAGTGTCAATGTGCAGGAGACATACCTCTGGTTGCACTTGTAACACATCTTTATAAATTAGTATCATATTTTGCTGTGTATAATGCATACTTTTTGCCCAAATTTTTGAAGGAAAAATAAGGATGCTCATTAAACATGGGGTAGTACTAATTCCATATATATATAAATGTTTTCAATTCTTTTATTTGTGCTTCTGCTTTAAAAGTGTAACTCTACAAAGCAATAACAATATCCATTTGCAAAATAATACCCTGGAATACGATAATCAGTTTTGTTGAACTTACAATGAACTTGCAACAAAAGCAGTTTTGGCCAACAATTCAACAAAATGAAAAGAAAAAGCATTGGTATCGTTATCAACAGAGTGAGATAGATGATGCCAATTGTTATCTACTTGATCAGTGAGGTGTGCCGACTTTATTACAATAGGGTGAACAGTGCAACATTTCTCTTCATACACGTTAGGAATGAGAAATTATTGGAAAATCCCTTGGAAAATGTCAAAACGGTTTTTGTACACTGCAAGCTTTAGGCTAAAAGTTATTAAACATGCTAAAAAGCATGGCAACAGAGCTGCTGACAGATACTGTGGACCTTCTGGCACAGAGCGTCAGCAGATTGTGGAGGCAACAGGAAGAAAAGCTTCTTCGGATGCCAAGACAGAAAAAGGCAATGAGAGGGAAGCCTCCAAAGTGGCCGAAGGTGAACCAGGAGATGAAGACCTGGATTCTGAAGCAGGTCAAACTGAGATTTCTGTTTTGACCAAGATGATACAAGAAGAAGGTAAGAGGACTGCATGAGAAAAAAGAAAAAAAATAGATGATTTCTCAGGGACACCTAACATGCTTTAACTTCATGACGAGAGACGTTTTGAGCATTAGGACATGCATGAAACTTGCCCCCAAACTGCCAGCAGCCTATGAGACTTGAGTTTTGGAATTTCATTCCTATGTTATCAATCTTCAAAAGACTTGCAACTCTGAGCTGTCCCAAACTGCCAATATGGTGAGGTCCCATTCACATTTGATGTGCCAGCCAACAGAACTGTGGACGTCAAAGGAGCAAAGACCGTGGCTGTTAGAACTAGTCGTCATGAGAAAACACATTTCACTGTTGTTCTAGCCTGTTGTGCAGATGGGACAAAGCTACCATCTATGATCATCTTTAAAAGAAAAAACATTTCCAAATGAAAAGATTCCAAGTGGAGTTATTGTTCACATGCATGAAAAAGGGTGGATGAATGAAGAAGGCATGAAAATCTGGTTTAACAACGTCTGGTCACGAAGGCCTGGAGGATTACTTAAAAAACCAGCTTTGCTTGTTTTGGATCACTTCAAAGCTCATGTTACACAAAGTGCAAAAGCAAACATAGTAGACTTGAAAACCCAACTTGCTGTGATACCTGATGTGCTAACCAGCGAACTGCAACCTCTTCGTGTGTCAGTAAAAAAGCCCTTTAAAACCCTGATGAAGAAAGAGTGGACATTGTGGATGCAGTCAGCTGGTAATGATTTAACACCTACAGGCAGGATCAGGAAATCATCCATCATCAGGACTTGTGATTGGATCCTGAGGTCGTGGAATGCTGTCAAGAACAAAGTGGTTGTGAAATTGATTTAAAAATGCAGCATCATGATGAGATACCACTTCACCCCAGTCAGAATGGCCATTATTAACAAATCAATAAACAACAAGTATTGCTGAGCTTGTGGTGAAAAGGGAACCCTAGTACTCTGTTGGTGGGAATGCAGACTGGTGCAGCCCCTGTAGAAAACAGTATGGAATTTCCTCAAAAACTAAAGATGGAACTGCCTTTGACCCACTAATTCCACTGCTAGGATTATACCCTAAGAACCCTGAAACGCCAATTCGAAAGAACCTATGCACCCCAATGTTCACAGCAGCATTATTTACAATAGCCAAGTGCTTGAAAGAGTCTAAGTGCCCATCAGTAAATGAATGGATCAAAAAACTGTGGTACATTTACACAATGGAACACTACACAGCAGGAAGAAAGAAGGAGCTCCTACACTTCTCGACAGATTGGATGGATCTGGGGAGAATTATGCTAAGTGAAATAAACCAGGCGGTAAAAGACAAATACCATATGACCTCACCTATGAGTGGAACCTAATCAGTATAACAAACAAGTGAACAAAATAGAACCAGAGACACGGAAATAAAGAACAAACTGACAGTGACTGGCGGGGAGGGGGAAGAGATAATGATAACAGGGAAAGTAGGGGAAGGAAGAGTCAAGTCAAGGAACATATATAAAGACTCATGGGCAAGGACAATGGGGGGGCAGGGTGGAGGATTGAAGGTGGGGGCAGGGAGATGGGTAGGGCAGGGGAGAGCAATGGGGGAAAATGGGAGCAATTGTAATTGGACAACAATAAAAACATTCTTTAAAAAAGGCAGCATCAGCCATCCTATGGATGGAACTGAGGATGATGAAATTTACCAGGGTGAGGAAAGTGAATCTTCAGAAGACACCAGTAATGTAGAAATTGAAGAAGATGATACTTCTGATGTTGACAGTGAACAAGAGTTCTTGGCCTTCTACGATGCATAAATATCGTCAATTTGTTACTGATACATCAGATGTCTTGTATCTTGTATCTGTTCTTGTGTTTTGTAATTATTTGTTACATAATTTTTCTTGTACCATAATATGTTAAAAAATAAATGCTAAAATTCCTTTATAATACAAAAAACAAGTATCTAAATATAAATAAATAAAAATTGTATTAAAAATTAAAATGAAAGATTTTTTTACTGAAAGTTGGGCCCAAAACGTGGGTGCATATTATACATGGCAAAACACCTATAATGGCCCCCAGTTTCCTATTTCTTCGTTGATATATTTGAAGGTTTATCAACTGATTACATTTTAAATACTATGTTATATTATGGATTTTCACAGTGGTAAAGAGTATTAAAACTTCATGTGTATTTTCATGAAATATTTTATCTGAAAATCTCTGTATTTTTATTACATTAACTCTTTCTCTTTGCCCTCTATGTAGGCAATAGACTTTGGCTAATACTGAGAACCGAAGCTGTTAATATTTAGTAATATGAGAAAATTAGTTTACTAGACTTTGGGAATGCTGGTTTGAGCTTAGGTCATTGCAAACAGACTGCAGCAGTTAGAAGTCACTGAGTATTTACTGGTGAAACATTGTTCATTTGGTAGGTAAATAGTGATAAAGAAGCAAACTTGTACAGTGCAAAGTAAATAATAGTGTGTTTACTTTTTTCTAATATTTTCATATAATTATAACAAAGTATTATGGGTTATTAGAAGTCAAACTTCTTTACAAAGTAAAGTTTAAGTGATATTTTAACACCTAACTGCAAGGTTTCTACGTTGGAATAGAAAACTGACACCGCACCAGTTATTCTCCTAAGGTGAGCACACATCTTGATATTTCTAGCAACAATACCTTTATGTCTTCCCTTTTCACTCAGCAACCTCTGGAAAAACTTTAGGATATTATTGGAAGAAACCACACTATTGTCTGTGGGCATGCAGTGGAGTAGGTTAAGCTAGGCAGGTGTCTGGTCCATCAATACCTCCTGCAAATTATAACTCCATGGGGATCATCCTCAACTCCATTTTTTCAGCAGCTAGGGAGCTGGTAATTAGCCCTAATTATCTATTGCTAGGTGATTAACCCTCTCCAGGAAAGGAGAGTTATTTCTTCTGACTGGTCAACATAACCTCAAATGTCTAGGAGTTAACCTTACCTAAAATTATAATAAATGTCACATTGTATTGTATCATATCCTATTTCCACTTAAGTTTTCTTTATGTGTATTCCTAGGTAAACTGTAAACTTTTATCTGTGTATTTCAAGTGTCAACCCTGGAACCATATCAAAGTGGTTCTTTGTGAGCCAAGGCCTTCTGGCTGCCCCAAAACATGTAAACTGACAATGAAAGGTTAAGGCTCCCTGATAAGATATGAAGCATTTCACTGTCATGAATGCAAGTCAAGTCTGGGAGGAATAAGCTTTATTCTTGCAGATCTTTGAAGAAAAAATAAGAAGTAGAGCAAGGTATACTTCTCAGAATTAAGAGGAAAGGGGTATTACATAATGTAAAGATTTTTTCAAAGAAAAACATATCTGCAATATGTAAAAATTTTATCTTATGAGAATGTAAGTAAAGAGAGTAAACACTTTTTCTCAAAAGAGGCATAGGACTAAAGAACAACAAAGCAAGAAAGTAATTTGATAATGATCCAATATACTTCACGAGTTTGTACTAAAAAAAGCTAAGGATCTATACTATATTAGGAAAAAAATTAGGGACATATAAAAGTAATTTAGAGATGAAATGATATGAAGCAAATATCAGTGAAGTCTTAGAAGATCAAATGGAAGCATGAATCAAAATCTTATAAAATCAGTTGAAGAAGCAGGAGTTCTTTCAGAAGGCTTGAAGCCAAATCAGCCACATAAACTCTGATTATTTCTATAATTTTTATTACTAATAAACTAAAAAATTCATTAAATCCATTTTTTTCCATTCCAGTTGAGGATAAGGTGGGTAAGAACAAGTGGATTTTTACTTAGTTTAATAAGGGTAAGTCATCCTGTACTATTAAATAAAATAAGCTATTAGTTAAGGTTTCAAAATAAATACATTCCAACAGTATAAATGAAATAACAGAGTTTTTATTTAAAGTGCATATGAAACCCACAATAAATTATTCATGAAAAAATAGGAGAAGGACTCCCGGTCAAGATGGAGGCACAGGTAAACATGGCTTACCTCCTTCCACAATCACATCAAAATTACAACTAAATTATAGAAGCACCATCACTCAGAACCATCAGAAGTTGAGTTGAATGGAAGTCCAACAACTACAGAATTAAAGCAACCAAATGCATCCAGACTGGTAGGAAGCCTGGAGACACAGAGATTCTGAACGGGCTGATCCTACACCCATGTATGGTGGATAAAAATTTGGGAGGGATGTCTCAGGAATGACTTACCAGGCCCCCAATCTGGGGTTCCAGTGCCAGGAATATAAGTCCCTATAATGTCTGGCTGCAAAATCCAGTGGGGTCTAGGTCAGTGGAAGTCCCAAACAGTTCCTCTTAAAGAACCCACACACAGATTTACTAATACTCACTCCCTCTGAGCTTCAGCACTTGGGAAGCTGTTTAAAGGTACCAGAGACATACAGGGAACAACTGAAGTGCCTGTGATCAAGGAGAGAGCAATGGAAACAGCTTACTCTGAGAGAAAGGTAGGCAGAGGCCATGATCCCTTTTCTGAACCTTCTCTGCGAAGAGTCACAGAGCCAGCAGGTGGATTCCACACCTGAAATTCCATCAACCTGGCCAACACTGTTTGTTCCACCCTGGAGATCCCCTGAAGCTCTGACCCACCCAACTTATAGGCCCACCCAAGCTGTTAATAGTGGCTTTTCCATATGAATGGCTGGTCTTCCCTCATGCTCCACACCTTCCTAAATTCTCTCAAACAAGCAACAGCCAGTCCCAGGGAGTTCACAGCCCCTGTACCTCTTGCTAATTGGCCGCAGGCCTGGCATTAGCAACAACCAGCATAGGTTCACAGCTTGGCTTCTTCTGGGAACCTCCAGGCTCACACAAGTAGTAGCTACCTACAGATTGCTTTGTAGCTCATGCAGTGTGGCCATGGGCAGAACACAGGTGGGTCTGGCCTTAACCTGCACCATCCAGGAAACTCCAGAGCCTGCACACCCAGTAGATAGCTACAGGCCATGTCAGAGCACCACCAATCTGCCCTTGCATAGCTGATCCTCCATGGAAGGCAGAGGTGGATGGTCAGTTGTCACAGCCAGTTGTTGCAGCTGACTGGCCTGGGCAAATCCCTCCCATTGACCTTCAATAGCAATCAAGGCTCAACTACAAGAGGAGGGTATATACAGCCCACACGAAGAGTGCACCTTGAGTACCAGGTTGGATGATAGGGGAGGCTGTGCCACTGGACCCTATAGGACGTCTACTATTTTAGGCCACACTACCAAGACAGGGAGTGAGAGCAGCTCTACCTAATACATAGACAGGGAGGGAGGCTGCCAAACTGAGGAGATAAAGAAACATGGCCCAAATGAAAGAATAGATTAAAACTCCAGAAAAAGAACTTAAACAGAAGGGAGATAAGCAATCTAGCACATGCAGAGTTCAAAACATTGGTTATAAGGATGCTCAATGAACTCAGTGAGGATATCAGCAGAATATAAAAGATCCCATCAGAAATGAAGCATATACTAATTGAAATAAATAACAATTTACAGGGAAACAACAGTAAAGTAGATGAGCTGAGAATCAAATCAATGATCTGGAATATAAGAAAGCAAAAAACAACCAATCAGGACAAGAAGAAGAAAAAGAGAACTGAAAAAAATGAGGATACTGTAGGGAACATCAGGTACAATTTCAAGCACTCCAACATTTGCACCACAGAGGTGCCAGAAAGAGAATAGAAAGAGCAAGAGCAAGACATTGGAGATCTATTTGAAAAAAAATGAAAGGAACTTCTCTAATTTGGTGAAGGAAATAGACATTCAAGTCCAGGAAGTACAGAGAGTCCTAAACAAGATGGACACAGACAAGTCCACATAAGACATATCATAATTAAAATGCCAAAGGTTAAAGATTAAGAATGAATCTTAAGAGCAGCAAGAGAAAAACAGTTAGTTACTGACTATAGAGTTTCCATGAGACTGTCAACTGATTTCTCAAAAGAAACTTTGCAGACTAGAAGGGATTGGCAAGAAATATTCAAAGTATTGAAAAACAGGGACCTACAGCCAAGATTGCTCTACCCAGCAAAGCTATCATTTAGAATCAAGGGGCAGAAAAAGAGCTTCCCCAACAAGAAGAAACTAAAAGAGTTCATTATTACCAAACCATTATTATATGAAATGTTAAAGGGACTTATTTAAGAAAAAGAAGATCAAAGCTATGAACAATAAAGTGGCAAAAATTCATATCTCTCAAGAACTAAATCTAAAAGAAGAAACTAAAGAAACATGAACAGAGATAGAATCAAGGATACAGAGTGTTTTGATGATTGCCAGATGGGAGGGGGGTATGAGGGAATAGGTGAACAGGTGAGGGGATGAAGAAGTGCAAATAGGCAGTTACATAATGGCCATGGGGATATAAAATACAGTATAGGAAATGGAGTAGCCAAGCAACTTATACATACACATAACCCATGGACATGAACAAAGGTGTGGGGGTCACCTGAGGGAGTAGGGGAGGTGCTGGGTGGAAAGGGGAAAAGAGGGAAAATTGGGACAACTGTAATAGCATAATTAATAAAATATAATTTAAAAATAAAAAATAGAGGAAGAGTGGTTATCTATCTATCTATCTATCTATCTATCTATCTATCTATCTATCTATATCTATCATCTTTCTATCTTTAGGTTCCTTGACCCAATTCCTCTGTGTGTCTGTGTTGGCTTTCCACACCAATAAGCAATTCTCAAAAACCAGTAGGGTGTCTGAGAATTCAACTAAATTCTGACACTATCTACTAGGAGATAGAATCAGATAACACAGGTGAAGACTCAGTCCCACAAAACCACCATCCACTTCAGATGCCAGTTGCAAGCCCAGGTTGCTGCCTGTGCTTCTGACATACTGGCTATAAATCAGAGGTTCTCACCACCCCCTCCTTGGGATTGATTAATTTGTTGGAACAGCTCACAGAATTCATGAAAACCCATTTACTCACTGATTACCAATCTATTACAACTATATTAAAGGATATTGAGGAAAAGCAATATGATGGGATACAAAAGGAGAAAGTCTTGAAGAAAGAAAGTTTGTCCTCGTGGAGCTTGGGGCCATGTGGTAGCTGAGGGAAGCATTCTGGTTCCTGAACTGGGAATTCTCCAAATACCCTCCCTTTGAGTTTTTATGGAGATTTTATGACATTGGCAGGGTTGGTTAACTCTTGGCCATTAGTGATTGATTCAAACTGTAGCCCCTCTGCCTCCCTGATAAATAGCGGGTAGGACCCAAAGAGCCAACCCTCTATTTGTTCATTCCTGTGGCAACAAGGTCCCAACCTTAGTTGCCTCCCAAAAGCCACCATCATTATCATAAACCCAGCTGTGGTGGAAAGAGGTTGTGCTGAATAACAGGACACCTATTTCACCTTTATGACTCTGAAGCACTTTCAGGAACTGAGGACCAGAGACCAATATTATAACAAAAGATACTCTCATTGCTCCTGCAGCTCAGGAAATCCCAAAGGCTTTGGGAGCTTTGAGCCAGGAAGTCTGAAGACCAAATAGATATGAGAAATGTATTTTGGACATGTATTTATCACAATTGCTAAAGTGATCTTTAGTTACCTATCACTTTTTCAACACATTTAGAAATCAGAGACAATGTTACATGGTTGAATATTTTATTTTGTTAGAAGATAATTAATTGACTTGTCTGAACATGTGAAAATACAGACTAAGGTATTACAAGAATTACTTCTACAGCGTTATGATCCAGTGAGAATCAGTTTACTCCCAAAGTAAATATTTGGAAAAGATGCCCACTCCAGTCCACACCTGATTCTGTTTCCTATCAAAACTCATTGAACCAAAATGCCACCAGGTGGCAGCGTCCTGCTCAAGGTGGATTCCTTTGAGAGGGCATTGTTCCTTTCAAAGATTCCTTGTTCCTTTGTCTTTAGAGCTGACATTCTATTTTCTTCTTCTATTTTTACTTGAGACAAATGGAATTTTCTGAATATACTTAGTGTTGAAACACATTTAATGACTCATTTTTACCTTTAATACACTCTTCAATTCTAAAAGAGGATAGAAGAAACAAACAAGGGAAGAAAATATTTATTATATATTATGTGCAAGCCATTTAACTAGATGCCTTACATGTAGTAGGTATCTAGAATATAAATATTTAGTAGATATTTAATACTTTTGAGAGACTGAATACAACAGTGCATTTTCCCTCATCTCAAAATCCAGTGCAAAAAATAGGTATTTACTAAGTACTTGGTAAAACTCTCTCCAGGCTCCTATTATTGGGTGTGATAGTTGATTTGATTTGCATATATAAAATATCTGCACATACATACATTTTAGGCTTAGGCATATATTCCATTGTGATTGTGTCTAATATAATGACATTGTAGTATATCTTTATTTTAAGGGACTAAGCTGAGACTAAACTTGTCATGACACTGTTAGGTGTCCATTTTCTGCTACAAAAATGACTAAATGACCATTAAAATTGTTATTTTCTAATTTCCTTAGAAACATATTGATATATTAATAAAAATACTATCAATACGCAGAAGCATTGAGAGAATAAGATAATATAGAGTTGTGGAACCAATATTTAAATACAAGATATAAAATTCAAGGTATTTCATCATTGTTACTGCTCTTGAATTCAATGCTCTATATTTTCATAAGTTACTTTTATGAAAAGTGATGAAAAAACACTCAATTGTCCCACTGGTATGCATTTGTTTCAACACCTACAGACAAAGCACAGTGCTTAAAGCTGTGCACTGAATTTACAAACATGAATCTTAAGGTTGAATGTCGTCTATCACCTGTGCCTATTGGTCCGAGCAGTAGTACGATGTCTAACTTCATTTATGGGTGGCTCATCAGTGGATGGCTCCAGAGAAGAATGAAAATAATTCACTGAAAAGGGCTGAATGCAGAGGTGCCAGGGATGGCACAGTGACAAGGGAGATGTTGGTCTACTGGGGATAGCAGACAAAGGTTTCTGAAGAGGATCTGCGATTGACAGCCACTATGATTCTCCCCAGAGATGTTCATATCATAGTTTTGAAATGAATTTAATAAATCTTTCATTTGTATTTTATATTTTAGATTTGATCTACAATTGAGTGAACTTAAACTATGTTTCTGTTGCTTCAGGGTGATGGTTAGATTCCTGATGCCATACTGATAAATTCAGTTTGTTCTCCTTATTTCTGTCATCATTCTCATTACCAGCTTTAATTAGTTCTTCGAGGTCATGTTTAATCAACTTTACACTGACTGACTGACAGTTTCTCTGGCCTCTTTTGTCTCCTTAAATCTGTCGCTTGCACAAAGTCAGAGCACTAGCTCTGGAATATAGATCTGGGTTCAAATTTTGGCCTAGTCTCTTTCTACTAGACTTTGGCCTATTTATCCTATGTAAACCTATTTTTTCTGGTCTATGAAATGAGAGATAATAATTGCCTTGGGGGTTGGTTTGCAATGAAAACTAGATAATAGAAGTACATAAAGGATCGGGTCCACAGTGAGTGTTTGAATAAATTGAAGCTGTCATTTCTGTGACCGTCACTCCAGGCTCTGCACTCTCTCAACAGCTCTGTCTACTCCCTCATCAATGAGTGACCTTCAGCAAAGTCACCTTTTCCTAGTGGTCCCCAGTGGACATTTCCAGTGGAGGACTTTCCTTCTTTAATTATTGCCTTGGATATTTGGCGTATCAAGAATAGTGTTTTTCGCTAGGATCCAATTACAGGGGCAAATCTCCACTCAATTTTATCTAAATGTTTTGAAATGTGTGTTATGTATGTTGAAGATGACTTCCTTTCTTTTTCCCAAAGCGTAGGCTTTGACCACTGAACATCCTTAAGAGAGTACTTTGGAAAACTTATGAAAAATTAAATATCAGATTAAAAAATTATTTTTGCTCTCACTGAGTAAAAATGTCAACTAATACTTAAAGACAAACATTGAGGATCTTGGGGTGATTAAGGTAAGGAAGTCTCTCTAGAAAATCTTTGTTGTAATTATTTGTTTATGAATAATTATTACAACATGTTAAGTGCTTCAAATAGATGTAAACCAAGTGTGGAGGCATGCATAAAAGGAAGCCATTTGGCCTGGGTTTTTAGGAATTAAGAATTTTTTTGGCTTTTGGGGGAAGGAGAGGCTGCTGAAGAGAATGTATTGGGGGAAAAAAAAGAAAATATTTCAGGTAGAAGAGCTGGTAGGGAGAAAGACCTACTATAGTCTTAGAATGAAGCATCATGTTAGGGATGTTTTGGCTGACAAAGAGGGCACTTAAGGTTCAGTACTATAGGCTCTGTATAGATTCAGTGTAGTACTAGAGGCTGACACTGTAGAGGTCAGTTGGGGGTCAGATTGTATAGGCCTTGAGTATCATGCTCAGGAAGTTGGCCTCCTTCGTAAACTCAGGGAACAATTGTATACTTTAATGTGGAGATCTGCAATAACCATTTTTATTAGAATAATAATCCTTCTGGTCATGGAAGAACAAAAACTTACACAGTTAGACTTACTGGGAGACTGTTGCAATCATCCAAGAGAGAGAAGATATAAGGTGAACTAAGAAGACCACTAGTGTGGAGTAGGAATGCAACAGGTCAGGTGTGTCTAGACTCTACGGAGAGATTCTGATTCCTCTTCTTGGCAAACAGAATGACTTTGCCTCTGATTTGGCCCTCTCTCTGTATCAGGCCATCCCCAGATAAGTTAGATCAGGGAATATGGATCAACACTCTGTTCCAAATCTCAATATGCCAAGATTTTCTTTCCTAGATAAAGACAGTTATATAGACATCTTTTCTAAAACCATCTTGTCTAATGATATGCTAGCTTTATTGGCCTTTATCATTTTTATTATCAATGTATTTCATAATTACTTGCATTCTGGTGGGATAGCACAATGAGTTCATATTTCAAGTACCACCTCTATTCCAAACTACAGCAGTGAAATATGAGAAGAAAGAACATCTAAAAGATATAGCTGGACTCAATAGAAAGATCAATATCTTTATAAACCAGAAACATAAAGTCGTGGGTGAGTCTAAAGTTACAGTCTCCTAGGGTCTAGTTGCTGAGTCACGTGGTCTAAGAAATCTCTATACAATATTCAAAACTAGAGAGAGTGTGCTTATTGCTTCGTGTCTGGGATGGGGGTAACTTTTGCCTAATTCAGGAAAGGAGGATTGGATTTTATGGTGATCCTGAGTCTGTGGCTGTGGCTTTGTGAAAATCACTGTAGGCCAACGTAGGTGAGAGCAGCGAGACATCACTTTTTTAAAAATTGGAAATGAGTTAAGTGGCCCATTTGTTTAGTGACTGAATCTGTGTTATCACTGATAACACTATAGAGGAGGAACTGTTTTATGGTTTGGTTCTGGACTTAAATAATTAGGGGGCTAAAAGGAAATAACTAAAGTATAGAGGAATGAAAATATAATAGGGAAGAGACAAAAAGAAAGGAGGGAGGAGATGGAAGGATTCCTTTTATTCAAATGAGCTTGTAGGCCAAGATTCCAAAAAGTACATGAGCAATCTAATGTAAAGAAGCAGAGTCCACACATGGAAATATTCACAAGAATGCATCCAAGATGAATTTTAAGAAATAATCTGATAATATTAATGGATAAAGAACAAAATTATGAGGCAAAAAAAGCAAGAAGGAAACAAAAATAATTAGACATGAATAGAACCAAATGAAACTTTTGGAACTACAACAGTTTTTACTGAAATTAATAAAACTTCTAGATGGAATAAATTCTGGACTGAGCATAGCCTATGAGAAACTTCCCAAGAATGCAGCACAGAGAGGCAGAGAGATGGGGAATATGATAGAACAGCCAGAGATATGAGGGAAACATTGAGAGCTCCAAAATACTTTGAATGGGACTTCTAGAAACACATGGAAGAAGTGGTATAAAAGCAACATTTACATAGGTGCCTGTTTATTTTATTTATTTATTTAAAAAGGAAAACACTGATTAAAGATAAAGTTATTTTAAATTCAACCTCATCATTCTATATTCCTGTAAGTTGCATATGTCAGACTTAGCTGTTATCAGAAAAGTCATATCTTTAAAGATGTCTTAAAAGAAAAATTCACATTTGTTTTCTATACTATTAACTGGTAAATAGCATAATTTTATATGCATTATAATTTTATAATGCTCTAGGTTGAGTGATGATTAAATTAAGAATATTATAGTCTTTAAGTAAATTCTGAAATAATGAATTTCAGAATTGTTTTAAGATGATTTAGGAAGGGTCTTAGTAGCAAATATATACTATATTATTTATCTACTCATATTTTGTTCATTTCAAGGCAGATAAAAGGCACAAGCTTATTTTTTTCATAGCAAAAGCTCTGATCACTACTATTTCAGTTGAGTTTCTTTCCTAGTTTGACCTACAAGCAACTTACAGAGTTCAATGATAGTAGATATTAATAGTCCAGACTCTCGATACATTACAAATTATGTAATTTCTTAGGATATGTTTTTTAAAAAAGAAAACTACCAAATTAGGTGATGCAATATGTTGAAATTTGGGAAATATTTTAATAATTCAATTATAGAAGTACTAGATTTGCTAAGATATATGATATACAAACACACTACACTGCAACTATAAATTAATTTTTCTAAGATTTCTTATAAGGAGTGGCTTACTTAGGGATGCACCTTTTATAGTTTGCTCAAACCTTACAACTTATAAAATAGTTTTCCAGGTATTATAAAAAATATCAATTGTTTATATTTTGGAAACAGAAATAGTTTTATATTTTGCTTTTCTCCTTTAAGGTCTTTAAAGTTTTTTCTACTTGGATAAACTTGTCAAATGTCTGAAATATCCTAAAGGCCTGGAAATGAATTTCTTTAAGGCCATGGGACTCATTCAAAGAAGGACAAAGACATACTGATGACATTTTCTGCATATGTGTTTAATTATTTAGTATATGTGATTTAAATTATTTATTACTCATTGTTGTTATAGAAGGAAATTGATGATGCATCTGTTATGTAATAATTGATCATAGTTGCATGATATTTTTATAAGTACTTAAATGAAATTACTTGATTATTGGTAGATTTTTCCATAAAACAGACAGACTTGTAAATCATTTTTTCTTACCCAAACATACTAAAGAGTTATGTTAACTTATTACTAAGCAAAAAATGTAGAGATTAATTATGTTGAAAATGAGAACAGACCCTCACCAACTTCCTTTAATGACAAAAAGATGTTACTTACCCTGTTAAAATATTACAATTAGAAAGCTTAAAGGAAGTATGATTAGTTGTAGGGCTATTCATAAAATAGAGTTGCTTCCTGTATTAGAGTAGTGTTGTTTAATTATAAAATGACATTATTTTCACATCAAATGACTCAGTATTTGACATGTTAAACTCTTATAGTCACTAGGATTATCTTTTTAACTTTAATTTCAAAGGACAAAATTAGTGTTGCTTTTATTCTTATTGACAGCTGCCAGGTTAGTAGATAAGAAGAATAAACTGTTATTTTATAATTTATTTTATATCAAGTATTTATTGCTATAGTGTTATATAATGGTTATATTCCTTATTAATTATATTTATATCTATTATTGGCTAATAAATTATATAAATTACACAAGATTTGATGCAAATATTTCAAATAGATACATAAATATGAAACACATATTATGAATTAAAATAGAGCTAGAAATTAGCAGTTGATAAAATTGAATACGGAAAAGAAAAATTTATATGGTAGGATTCCTAGCTGTATACATTTCTTCCCTTTTAATAATTTGTCATGAGCAAGCATCTTTTTGGTATAATACTTGTAGCTCAGATGTTCAAATATGTTTCATTTGAAAACAAGGATGTACTTTGCCTCTTGCAATATCCAAGTACTGTCATAAGACTGCCTATAGGAACATTGTTTTCAAGCTAGTCAATATATATAAATTTTCTTTCAGACGTTTTTCTTTTTAATTTATGTTATCATGGATTTTTGTTGCTTTAGTCCTATTAACAATAGTAAAAGCATTTTGGAATTTTAGACTTATCCAGTCCATTTTCTCTACAGTTTCATGTTGCAGTTTATTTTATTAATTTATTGCATTATGACAAACATTTTGTGATAAAAATTATTTTATTGTATCCAAATTATTTTTTAACAATATGATTTTCTTTTCACAAAGGCCAAATATGCCTGAAATTTAAATTTACTATTTAAATTTAATGATTCATTTCCTCTTTTCTTCATATTAGTTTATTCACTCATTCATTCAATATATCTACATTTATCCAGCATCTATTTATGTGCCTCACAGATGCTTACTGCTGGTAATGAAACTTGGGACTGTACTGACAAGTCTCAGGACTTCATGGGAATTAGTGTTCCATAGGGAGGGATGGACCATAAACAAGTGAAAAATAAGTAAAATACAGTAATGACTACAATACTGTGAAGAAAACAAAGATCAAGAATAATTGCTTATGTGGGGCAGACTAATTTACATATATATGCTTATATGGCTCAAACTAATTTACATATACATATGAGAATACATGCGCTTGTCACTATCATGCATTTAATAAGACATGCAATCATTTTTTGATGAGGAGATATCCTTTTGCAAATTTATTTCCATATATTCAACACAAAAATGATAAAACCAAAAGAAAATATATTTTAAGTAAATAGAAATTTAAATATTTTCTAAAGTATCATTGATGGAATTTTTAAATTTTTTAATCAGATTTATAAAAAAGAGAAAAAAGACTTTGAAAGTTATCTTCTATGTGAATAATGTAATTTCAATAAGCACAATTCATATTGTATTGAAAACTCATACTGTGATAAATGAACAGTTTTATGTGGATGACTTATATTTGATAACACAGTGCATTATAAAATTTTTTGAAAGAACATATATTAAATGTTTTCTTCCTTTAAAATACCATTAAAAACATTTAAATACTTTTCTTAAAACTGAGAAATTTAAAGTATATACATTATGTTAGTTGAATCCTCTTTCCTCCTTAAAATGTGAAAATTACTACTTAACTTTATAAATTACAGTTTAAAAATTACCATGCTTATTTTAATAGACCTTTTCACAGCCTTGTGGTCTGGTTCACTTTCCATTCTTAAGACATGTATTATGTATTAGATTGTTCCATGGTTTCAGAGTTTTATGTATAGCAAGATACCATCAGGAATGTAGATGCTTTTCTTCCTGAGTTTCCATTGCATCTAATTAAGATTACAACCAAACTGGCCATTTAAAAAAAAAAAAATCTTGCTCCTTTTCTTGCTTCTTAATTTCATGGGAGAATAATTTATTTTAACTGTACTGGTTTTAAGCTTTGCTCAGAGACCAAATATGTATAATAATATAAATTATATTATTATACAAGAAGCATTATTTCCTGAAAATAATTAATCTCAATTAGTTGTTTTTTTTTCTTCATGGTTTGACAATTTTCCTCCTTAAACATTTTTAATAATATAGAGAATGGAGTGAAAAACCGTGGAACTATTAAAACAAAAACATCCATGTGAACTCTTGCTCACTGAGAGGAAAACTCTTAAGACAACATAGTGCCATGGTTGAGAGCAGAGGCATAGTTGCAGAGCAAGATGGAGCTCAGTTCAAATCAGCTCAGCTGCCAGCTTTGGGCAAGTTACTTAATCTGTCTTCCCTTAGTTCCCTCGTGTGTAGAGTAGAGAAGATGATATCTATCTCAGAGTGTCCTTTTCATTGCCTATATATAAATGCCTGCTTTTTATAAACACTGTATTAATTTAAATTACTTTTTAAACATTTTTCACTTAGCTGCTTAAAACATTCTATCTAGCTTGCAATGATCATAAAATAGTATGTTCTTAGGTTGAATATGTGTAGACAAAACATACTTTAAATTTTTTAATAGGCTACTATTATTGAATGAATACATTGTACTCATAGTACAACCATGTCAGAGCTCCTAATTTAAATTTTCTAAGCTTCTACAAGCATTTAGGGATATTTTTTAGGTTTTTTTGTAGACACCATTATGAACATTTAGTATTATTAAATTGTAGTTTTATTAAAGTTATGGTTGACAAAGAATTTCATTTAATGAATGCAGTACAATATCCTTTGTCTAACTTGAAATGAACAAAATGTGAATAGTGAAATACAGTTGACACTATGTATTCCACTGAGGTTATCATAATTCACTTCTAGTATGCTATCTCCCAGCAAAATTTAATATATGAAATGATTAATTATGCAAAAATTATACAGTTCTTAATATCGGCATCCTTAGAGTAATCTAGTTTTTGAAATTCTGTAACCCTTAGAATTATAAATTAGGAATTGAATTTTGCGAGTGTTTACAGAACGATTTTCACTTCTGACTTTACAGCTCATCTTGCATGTCATACAAGTGAGACTAAGCTGAAAACACATAAGACATCAACTGCCATATACAGCTTTCCCCCCAGAAAGCGTGTTTCATGAGAACTCCCCCACAGCCGAGTGAATCTGGAATTGAATCTCTTCCATAAGTTAAAGATCTGGAATCTGCTTTTTCTCTCTCTTTTTTTCTCCCTGCTCCAAATAGCCACCTTATAACTGACAGCCAGTATCACGCTCCTATTTTACCTCATTTACATTTGGCTAAAATAAATAACACTCAAAAATAGATTTACAATTTTAAATGTTATTAAGACATAACATTTTATTGAAGGCTAAGGTAAATTCTCCAAGACAAAAATTGATCACAAGTTGAATACATATGTTAACTATTGCTATGTCCTATTCATCCCCTGTGACATTCTTACAATTAAAAATCATTAGAAATATAAAGATAAAATAAAGTTATTTAATGATTTACATGCTCATGTATATTTCCACAGCTGCCCTCAGATTCCTCTCAGGTTATACAACAGTAATTTTCCAGAAAACAGATTTTTATGATTCACGTTACTATTGAAAGTAGCAGCAAACATTCTTTTGTCAGTTAGTAGTATTCTAACAATGATGGACCCTTGTTTACCCAACTTCATTACCTTCTCTAACTGCCCAGTACTTGGAGATCTTAGATCTTTTGTTAAAAACGGCCAGCTGATAATTGGATAGTTTCACATTCTGGTAGAAATAGAAATTATGTATTTTCTAGAACAAATATCACATAAATTCACTAATATGCCAAAGAAATAAATGTACCATGAAAAAAAAATCTTATCAGCACTTCTGCTAGTAATTAGGAGTCCTAGATTATTCCCAAAGTAACACATTATTTGAGTATTTCCCCAATCCTCAGTTATATGCCATGGCTTCTAATAATCCTTAGAATGTTCAGAAGAACATAATGATCCATCTTTTCCTGAAAGCTCACTCTCTTAATTAGAGGTATAGACAGGAGTTAGAGAGAGAGAAAGAGGGCACCTGCCTAGCCGAGCAGAAAAGGAGTCCAGCAGTCTTAGCCTTGGTCATTCAGGTAGTACGACACCACAGCCAGGTCATCCTCAGAGCCTTCCTTTTCACTAGTAAAAGTTCAGCTACGGGTGAGTGTAGTGTTTCACTTATAACCATTTAGAAATTTTATTTAGCAGTTCTAAAAATTTATTCTTCAGCCTTGATTGGTGTAGCTCAGTGGATAGGGCACAAGCCTGCGAACCAAAGGGTCACTGGTTTGATTCTCAGTCAGGGCACATGCCTGGGTTGCAGGTCTTGTCCCCAGTAGGGGGCGCATGAGAGACAATCACACAATAATGTTTTTCTCCCTCTCTTTCTCCTTTCCTTCCCCTCTCTCTGAAAAATATATAAATAAAATCTTAAAAAAAATAAAAACAAATTTATTCTTCAAAAAAAAGCACTTTAAAGTAAAACATTTTGCTAAAAAGAATTTTTAAGATTAAAAATATTGTTCACTAGTTTCAGTATTTAGTTTATCAGTATGTGTTTAGGAGTAGTCAAGGGCATGCTCAAGTGACTGCAGACAAATTGGGGTTTGAAAACATTCACCTAGACCGAATTACAATCGGGAAGCTCAGGGGAGACGAGACACGCCCAAAGTGCTGTAGGTGATGGAAAAGGTTGTTCAAAATCAACATGTTAACCTATATTTATGATTTGCACAGCATTTATAGAATTGGATAGAACAGGCATCCACAAAGTATGGCCTGTGGGCCAAATCCAGCCTGCAGTTTGTTTTGTAAATAAAATTTATTGGAGCGCAGCCATGCTCATTTATTTGCATACTGTCTATGGCCACTTTTGTGCTAGATGGCAATATAAACTAATTTTAACAAAGACTGTATGACCCACAAAATATAAAATATATACTATCCATCTCATTATAGGAAAAGTTTACCAACCCCTGCTGTAGGGAGTCAAGGTTATGAGGAGGATATACTAGGAATGAGAACAATTAATGTTTTCTAAAAAGTGTGCTTATCAAAAAATAGTTTGAAAATTTACACTGAACCTCCAATAAAATATAAAGTCTATGGCCACCCACAAATGCTGTAAAGACTGATTATGTCATAAATTACTTTTCACATTTTATAGATCAAGAATCTAAGACCCATTATATTATGTTGAATAAAGATACAATGTATGAAGTTCTATAAAAATATAGGGATAATATTATCTAAATTGTATTCCAACAAAACAGAGGGAAAATGAGAAAAAGTCATTGTCAGCAAGGCATAATAGATATACTATAACGTACAGTAAAATGGAGAAGTGATAGACGTGCGTTTTCACTCTGTAGAACTCCCTTGCTAGGGAAAGAGACGGTTGTCAGTGCCTGCGCATTTCCTTGACAGACTGTGCCACGCCGCACAATGGCAGCATTTGTCTTTGGTCTGTGGACCTAAGACATTCAGTATCGATGGGACCTTTCTCAGTACAGGTAATAATAAGGTGGTCAGTCATGCAACCAAAAGATCGAGTTTAAAGTAAAATTAAAGAAGAATTCCCAGCACTATAGCATTTCATTTTATGTAAAGCCCTCCACCGGCTGGGCTCGTTTGCTTGTCATAGGTCCCCAAATGAGAACACGAGGTTGACATGAAAGATAGAAACAAGTATAGTAGTCTCATTCCATAGAAAGGGAGCTAACAGAAACACTAGAACAAGCCTATTAGATGACTTAAGAGAATAGAAAAAAGAGTAATTAACGCAAGTATCTAATCTCTATCATGTCCTTTAAAAAATAACATGTCCAAGCAGTAGTTCAACTAAAGGTCACGGTGCCTTACTTCCCTAGAGAAGTCACAGTTAAAAAGTTAGTACGGTTTTTTTTTTTTTGGTCACACATAGTTGACTATCTTAAAATATTTATATTTACAATATCATTATAAATATATAAGTATATAAATATCTAACTATATATTATAAATATAACATCATGGTTGGTTTCTGGCAGTAAGGACACTTCATTTTTTATTTACTTTCTGCTTGCACTTAGCATTTAAACGGGGGGAAGGTGGGGCTTCAGTGACTTTGAAGTGTTTGGAGCTCAGGGAGATTCAGCTCACCAAATCTTTTGTGTTGACAGACGAGGACACTGAGGCTCAGAGAGCCCCAGTTCTCAGAGCTATGCCGCAGGTGGGAGCATGGCTGGTAGACCGGAAACAAATGCCTCCAACTTCCTGCCATAGGCTCTTTGTACAGAACCACTCTAATTCCCCTACTTGGGGAACTTTTATTCAGTTTACTTGTTATGGTGTGGCATGGAATTATGTTATGTTAAAAGACTCTGATTTGAAAATATTTTCTTCAACTTTGAAATACTGTCATTCATTTTGCTGATATGTGTGTTTATAATACTATGAACGTTGAAGCCTATTTGGCCATCCTTTTTAGGGTCTAGTTCTAGGTCTCCAGATGAGGATACAAGGTGGACATGAAATATACGAACAAGTAGGGTAGCCTTATTTCAAAGAAAAAGAGGTAGAGGCTTCCAGGATCAGAAACACTACAACAAACCTATTGGATGACTTAACACATGGAGTCTGAGGCTGGGGACACACTTCCCTGAGAATGTAAGCACTAGGTTACATGCCACAGTGTCAGTGACTGTATCCAGCCCTTGACTCTGGTTTCTGCCTGTATCCCCAGACTATCACATTTCTTGGTGGAAAATTTTATTGTTTCCCTCTCAGCTAATGTTAAATTCAAAGCCCAATAACAATGCCAAGGGTGGCTCACTAGGGGTGCGTGCATCCATTCCTACATTCGGTGAACATTGTAGAGTGCTCATTAGGTCTGAAGTTGTCTTAGCCTTCTGAGGCTGCTATAACAAAATATCACAGACTAGGAGGATTAAACAATAGATATTTATTTTCTCACATTTTCTGAGGCTGAGATCAGAGTAATCATTTTGTCTAAAGACTCTCTTCCTGATTTGAAGATGGCTGCCTTCTCAATGCATCTTCAATATGGTAGAAAGAGAACAAGAGCAGGCTCTTTGGTTTCCATTCTTATTAGAATGCTAATTCCATCATGACCGCCCGCCCCTCCCCACCCCCGCATGACCTCATTTAACCTAATTACCTCCCAAAGACCCTTCTCCAAACACCATCGTATTGGGGGTTCAGGGCTTCAACATATGCGTTTTGAGAGGACACAATTCCGTGCATAGCACAGGAGCTACACCAGGCACAAAGGATACAAGGATAAGTAAGACACAGACATTTATTTTATCTAGCAGGGAAGACATTTTAAAAAAATCACAAATCATGATGCAATGTGTAGAGTGCCATAACTGAGCAAAATACAAACCCTCTAAGGAATGTAATGGGCCATAGTATCTGTTCTTCATTTCACAGAAGAGATGAAATTTAAGTAGGACTCAGGAGGACATGGGAGTGGTTTTGGTGCTGGAAAGACATAGGTAGGGAATTATAAATATTTACATAGGAGCAACTACATAATTTGTGAGGAGTCCAGTATAAAATGAAAATGGTGGGGCACTCTCGTTCTGTAATTATTAAGAATTTCAAGACAGTGACGGTACATTATTAAACCAAGTATGACAAAATGACAGATACTGTATGATTCTACTTATATGAGGTACCTAGATTCATCAAATGTACAGACAGGAAGTAGACTAGTGTTTACCAGGGGTCAGGAGTGGAGAATGGGAATTAATTTTTAAGGTGTAAAGAGCTTCAATTTGGGATGATGAAATAGTTCTGGCAATAGGTGGCAGTGATAGTTTCAAAGCAATGTAAATATACTTAATGCCAGTAAATTGTACACTTAAAAATGATAAAATGGTTAATTTTATGTTATATACATTTTACTACAATAAAAAAATAAGTAAAGCCATCTGTCTACTTTCTCTTGTTTAAAAACATACAGAAAACCTAAAAAAAGAGTTACAGGAGGTCAGCAAAGGGTGAGTTTGAGACATTTGGGTGGGCTAAGCAGGCATTTTGACAACATGGCTTCTCCTTTGGCACGTTTAATCATGATGTTAATGGACATCCTTGCAATTTAAGATGGCATTCTTAAAATAAAATTTGCTCCTAACGATGATTTGAACCCTGCCACTCAATGGGAAAATCAGCAGAACAGTTCTCTGTTGTAATTTTGTTCCTGTTTATTTTTAAATTTTCTTTTTGTTTCACTGGAAAGGAAAGATGATGCTCAGTTTTAAATATTAAAAGTGTACAAGTTGCTTTGTTACAATAAAACTAAATGTGTACACACACACACACACACAAACTAAGAAAACCGAGTGCACGACCCTTCTGAGTCCAGAGTGCTGTATGAGTGCTGGGAGGAGCGCCCGCAAAGCAGGCTCTGATTTGCAGCATGCTAGGGAAATGGTTAGTACTTGGATCTGGCTAGAATCCTGGAGGCTTGCGTGTGGGTGTGCTAGGGATGGCAGGAGATGAGACCTGGAACAGTAGACCAAGACCAGGTTGCTTTAGCAGATGGTATAACTTGCCTACACAACCACATTTACTCTTCTTTCTTCTTAATGAGCCACCTATTTTGTTCAGGTGTTCATCCCTTGGGCAAAGTAATCCTATCTCAAGCTCAGAGCTTCGTACTGATTAGCCTATGAAAACAGAGCAATACTTACATTGCCAGCAGTTACTTCAGCAGCAGCCTCAAATATATCTTGATACATATTTTCTCTCAGGGGCCTGGGAAACACAGGAGATTCTGTGTCAGGATTAGTGCTGGGAATTTCATAATTCCCCCGTCGTGAACTTCAGTAGTGACACTAGCCATCACCTACAATACTCGTTGTATTTGTTTAAATGTGGTATTTTTTCCCCCTCTGTGTCTGTTTTCTGGTGAATTATTATTTTCTTCCGATGTGCACATAGCTTATATGCTGCCTCAGAGGGTTACTCAAGATTAATTAGTGACCCCCTGTGTATAGAAAGTGACAACCTCTGCAGTTTATCATTGGGGAATATCAATTACTGTGCGCTACAAATCCAGATGAAAATATTTTGAATACTAGCACAAGTATTAAAGTGATACATAAAAAATATGCTATGCCTATTATTTAAATTTATCAGGGTTATTTTGTCACTATAGATGTAAAATTTTAGTATCTGCTAGATATGACATCAGGCGAATTACATAAATTTGAATAGTGTTATTATACAGCACAATGTTTCAAGACTTGTTTTTGTTTGACCATCAAAGCACATTGTTACAACTAATTCTTTTTTTTTTTTAAGATTTTATTTTTATTTATTTTTAGAGAGAGGGGAAGGGAGGGAGACAGAGAGGGAGAGAAACAGCAATGTATGGTTGCCTCTCACATGGCCCTCACAGGGACCTGGTCTGCAACCTAGGCATGTGCCCTGACTGGGAATCGAACCGGGACTGTCTGGTTCCCAGCCTGCGCTCAATCCACTGAGCTACACCAGCCAGGGCTGTTACAACTAATTCTTTATATCTATGCAGATAGAACATCACCGTGTCTGTAACTTAAAAGGCATTTTCATAAAATTAATATTTGTCATAGCATATTTAGCTACCTAAACATTTTTTTAAAGTCCAGTGTCAAAGTGGTATTTATCTGGAGATTGCATGACATTTTGCCCTGTTTATCATCTTAGCTTAATAACTTTTAAAATTAAGTGTATACTCTGTATAAGATATTGTGCTAATAGAATTAGCACAATACTGGAAACTAGCACAGTAATGGAAATGCTAAAATCCTTATAGAATTTAATTAGGAATGAAAAATCTACCCAAGCTTGCACTTCGCACAAGACGGCAACGACTGTGGCAGTGAGGAGACCAGAGAGGTCAGCACGTGGTGATACTGGGCGTTACATGGCCCCAGTGGGGGGTGTTCACGTGACATCAAGCTGAACAGGGGTGTGAGAGAGGCAAATAGGGTAGGAGAAGCTGTTTCAGCTGGAATGAAGCTAAGTACAGTTCAGCAGGTACTTAATGAAGGAGTCATTTAGGGTAGAGAGGAGCCTGTGAAATCAGTGACACTGCTGGATTAAGGTATGTACTGGCTTCAGGATAAAGGGGTGCTTTGGTTTCATGGGTGTTTAGAGGCAACTATGAAATGGGGCAGATGTAGGTTTACATTTGTAGTACACAAAGCGCAGTTCATTCTTGCATTATTTTCTACACAAACAACTGTAAACCTACCTTTGCCCTACCCTGTATGTGAAGCTAATACAGTTTTGTATTTAATAGGGCCTTGAAGCCAAGTCTGAAGTGTCTCTATTTAATCTGTTCCTTTAGGGAGTTAAAAACATTTATAAATTGCAAATCATTATTTTTAATCTTCTCTTTAGGACAGATTAATTTGTTAACAGCACGGAGAATAATTTGAGATACGGAAAGATAGAGGCCAAGGGATCCTGTTGAAAGGTGTATGGTGAACATAAAATTTTATGGGAGTTGGCAACGGACTAAATTTGAATTTAAGCACTGTTCTGAATCCTCTAGTTGGCCAGGGAAATGAATAGTGGCATTATTAATTGAACTAGGAAAGTCAGGGGAAAAGTTGGTATATAACAGAATATAATTAATTCTGTTTAGGCCTTTCACAAATTAAGGGAACTATTGAGGTCCAAAGTGACACAATTATCAGTCTACCTTGATAATTCAGTGAAAATTCAACAAATAATTCAGTTTTGCGGGCATACTCTAGGTCTACGACGTGGTTTACCACATGCCAGACCTGCGTTTAAGTGCTGGAATATTAAGCACTTAACAAAACAGACGAAAACAAAACCCTCCCCTCACGGCGCTTACAAGGATGGCCAAACAGTAAAGGACACTGAGTGAAGCAGGAGGACGGTCCCGAGCTATGGTAAACCGGAGGGGACTGAGAGGAGTTGTTTAAAGAAGGGGAGAGTGACCGACTGGGCCACGTGCTGCTGGGCGGTGAACAGGAAGGTAAACAAATGTTCATGAGATCTGGCAAAATGGAAGTTGTTGGTGACTTTGTTAAGAACTGTTCTGAGAGAGCGGTGAGGATAGAAGCCTGAGTGGAATGGGTCCAAGGAAAAAAAAGGAAGAAGAGGGAATGAATATAGACAACTCTACAACTTAGGGGAGTCGGCTGCTGGCAGAGTAGAGAAACAGGCCAGCGGCTAGAGAGGAGAGCGGGGTCCCAGGGTGCTGGCTTGTCTCTGTGGGAGTGGATGAAATTGCAGGTTATTTGCATAATGATGGGGAAATCTACCAGAGAAGGAAAAGTGACGATAGAGTAAGTGGAGGGAAGATCTAGAGTGATGTGTTGAGTAGGTCAGGGACAATGGCATGCAGCATACAAATCCGAGAGTTTGCTCTTGGTTAGGGAGATGGATAGGTCATCCTGTATGGTCCAGGGGAAGCAGCATTTTGGGGTCTAGATGCAGGGTTTAATAGATTTGATTGGGGGAACATGTGGAAGTTCTGTTCTTACTGCTTCAGTCTCTTTTCACTCCAGAAAAACAAGCAAGGAAATTAGCTGAGAATGAGTATTTTTGTAACTCCCATGAAAAATATTATCTTATAATAGATTTAAAAAGAAAGAAAAGAATAATTTTATGCTACAATTTAACATGGCATTTTGAAAGATATAACATTAAAAAGCACAAGATGCTTTAGTATCTATATGAGATACTGATTTTTTTCATTATGTGAATTCTAAGATGAAGTTTTACTACTACTAATGTTCATTAATAAGGTAAGTAGTTGAATGCATTACAGTATGTCCACCCCCGGGGATATTACATGGCTGTTAGAAAAGGGATTTTCAATATGTCTTCGTCAAGTGAGAAAAGCCAGTTACAGGGTAATGTACTTACTATGATCTGCGATTTTATAAAAACAAACAAAATATGCCTCATTTATATATTTGTGTATCATCTTTTTACTATGAAAAAACAATGCAGAAGGATACATAATAGCCTGTTAACAATAATTACCTTTTTGGAGGTGAGAATGAAAGGGTATTGGAGGGAAGGATTATCTGCCTCATATTTATAGAATGTTTTACTGTTCTGGTGAAAATGAGTAAACACTTTTTTTTAGACTAAAAACTAATGAACCAACAAGTCTAGAGCTCTATAAATTATTCAATATCATCTTTCGTTAACATATCTGATACTAGAAACCAGACTTAACAATTTCATTTGATGGTTTTTTTATATAAAAATAAAAATTTTTGTTGACATTTTGCATATTTTAGATTTTTCATAGCATTATCCCATTTTCTTCCTCTTACATCCCCAAGGAATTATAGCTCAGTTGGTAATTGGGGTGGAGGGGGCAGTCATAAGTATCCGTCTAAGTGTTCTGTGACAGCTAATTCAGGTAACCATGTTTAGAGAATTCCAATTTATCTTCTTCAAGCAGATTTTGCACCCCATTTAGCAGAATTTTATGCCAAGGCAGCTCCTGCCCCTGGACTGGGCCTGTATGTGACTCTGGGTCTGCTTGCCTAATCTCCTAGGGCACTATTTCTCATGCTTGAATATGAAATGAAACAATTGCTAAAATTCATGGTTCATAAGAAAAACTGTGAGAAAAAGTTTATTAGATGCAGAAGCATTTTTTACCTGCACTCTTATCCACTTAATTTTTTTAGTGTCTGTCATCTTTAATCAAACCTTCCTTCTTGCAAGACTTATTAACTTAGGTTTTGTGACACAACCATCTTTCACAGAAATCTTACTCACATTTGTCTCCCAGTGCAGACTTCCTCCCTGAATTCCAGAGTACCTGCTTTACAGATCTTCTTCACTAGATTAAAACACTTCAAAGCTGACTTTGCTCAAGCCGAATTCCTCATCTCTTCCATTACTATTCTCAAGATATGCTATCTCAATGAATGTTGAGGGTCCTTAGAAATGCTTACAGCTCTTGTAAGTGGAAGAGAGAGGCAGAAGAGGAGGGGGAACCAGATAGATAGCCCTCATGCAGCCGGCTATGGAGTGGTACTTCAACAGCAAGCAGAGCAGTGAGCCTGCAGTCCAACAGCCCATGAAGCACTGCCGATAGCCACAAGAGTGGGCTTGGAAACAGATTCTCCCCCAGTGGAGACTTCAGAAAGTTCAATAATTAACATCTTTGATCCACTTTGATTTTGCCTATTTCTGTACAGAACATATTAGTTTCTTATTGCTGCTGTAACAAATTACCACTAACTTAGTGTCTGAAAACAAGACAAATTTATTATCCTGAGATCAGAGGCCTGAAATGGGTCTTACTGGGTTGTAAAGGAAAGTATGGGCAGGGCTACATCACTTACGGAAGTTTGAGGAAAGAATCCATTTCCTTGCCATCTCCAGCCTCTAGAAGCCACCTGTGTTCCTTGGCTTCCCATTCCTCTAGCAATGTGCATTTCTCATGCTGCCTTCTCTCAAGTTCCTCCTCTTCTGCCTCTCTGTCCCACTTATAGGACCCTTATGATTACATTGGGCCCACGCACATAATCCAGGATCATCTTCCCATCTCAAAGCCAGCTGATTAACAAACTGAATTTCATCTGTAACCTTAATTCCCTCTTGCCATGTAACCAATATATTCTCAGGTTCTACAGATTACATTGTGAATGTCTTTGGGAAACACTATTCTACCTAACACAGGCATTCACCATAGAAAATATATGCAAATTACACACACACATAGGGGAGTAGAGTTGGGGTGTCAGGTATTTATGAGGTCTGTCCAGAACATATCCAACCATGTACTATGAAAAATAGACACATTTATAGAAGATCCATGATACAAGACACATTGTACATAGGACAATGACACCTCAGTCCCCTTCAAAGTAGGCACCTTGGGATCTCACACAGTTCTCCCAATCACCATCAGCTGCCCTGTTGTATTTTTCTGAATCTCATCTATGGTCTGAAATCTCTTCCCTTTCAAAGTAATTTTAGTTTTGGGAAAAGCCAGAAGTCACAGGCACCAAATCTTGGCTGTAGGGGAGCTGAGTCACCTGGGTAATTTGATGTTTCACCAAAAAACTCAGTAGAAGACGTGATGCATGAGCGGGCATGTTGTCATGATGAAGGTGCCAGTCACCAATTGCCCATAGCTACAGCCTTCTGAATCATCCTAATAGTTTCTGTGGAGGAATGTTCAAGCTTAATGCAAAATTTGTTGCAGATTCGTTGCTCTATTTACTCAGTAACATCGAATGCCATAGCCACACAGTGCACATGCTTACTCAACAGCATCCACCACTCCCACTGACTAGTAAAGTGAAGCTGTCATTGTTCACGCATGCACATTACAGTCCACTCTCCTTGGCTGCCGGGTTATGTCAATGTCTCATTATATTAACAATGGTTGGAATTTTTCCCAACATACCTCATATAATCAGAGAGGAAGAAAGTGAGAGTAACCATGATATGAGTAACATGAGTAGTTACAGAATCAGGGACATCTTTTCCTCTGAATATCTCTTAAGTGTTTCAATAAAATCATACTTGTACAGTAAGAGCCTATAAGAGCTTATGAGTTTGGAATCACAGTAGCTTAACAGTATAAAATAAACTGGTTACTGGAGGTAATTAATACTTATTATTTCCCTTATGTCCAGGCTCTTTTTGTGACAGTGAATCTCCTGAGGCTCAATGTGGCTCAAGCTATGTGGATGGGAAGCCGCCCGTAGCAGAGTGGTGCTGGACGCCAGCCTAACCCCCACGTTTAATGAACTCCCTTTCTTGGGCAAATTACAACCTCTGTATCCCCTTCTATAAAATGAAAAATTCTTTTCCACCTCCAATGCCCTATGATTTTTATGGTCAATGCTAGCCAAAAATCATAATGACCAAGTAAACTCCCCTCTCTACTGTAGAGGTAGGCTGTCTCTTATTTTGCCTTGAAAGGATAGATGAAATATTATTCAAATAGATGAAGACATAAACATTGAAAACAGGAGGTTTGACTTTATATAATGCACATAACTTCCTAGATTTAGAGCTGATTTAAAGTAAGTAATACTATTTAGAAGCTGAATTAATTATTTTTTAGGTCGCCCTTGCAGTAATCAGTTGGGAAAATAACTTAGAATTTAGGATGTTTGGGTTACATGCCATCTAGCTTATGGAAGGCAAAATAACTAGGAGAAAAGGAAGAGCTAACAGCTCTCTGGGTAGTTGAAATGTCTTCCCATCACTTGGATTATTTTTAAGGCAGGGAAGAAATATTGGCTTCTGTTGTGGGAGGTCTTTCCATTATTTGGCCTATTTTCCCAGGCTATTATGACTTGAAAAGTCAAGTGCTGGTTGTGCCTTTTCTAACAAACAAGAGCAAGTAAAAACACGGAAAGTACTTAGTAGACATTGTCTGCAGAGAGGGTTTTTTTTTTTTCTTTTTTTTTGTATAGAACCTGTGTTTTTTATTGTAACTGAATTGTTCTCAGTTTGAAATATTTGAAATTTAGCATGATCTCCAAACATGTGGTTCTTTCCACTCTTTGGCTTTTAGGACTTAGCTTTTACCACACCAGTCACCAAAAAGACAGGATCCTTTCATAAATGTGGTAGTATCTTTAAACCACAAATTAATGAAAATGGACGATTGTAACTGCCAAACCACAACAGTGCCTCCCGTGTCTGTAATCTTGCTTTGAGCTGGTGCAAATGCATGTGTTCTACATCTGTATGGAGAGTTTAGTCTTGACATTCCTTTGTCCCATGCGATATTTGTTAAATTAAGGAAAAAGAAAGGAGCAGACATGCTTCAACCAGATGGGATATTTAGTCAGCGTAGAAATTCCTTCGCCATGGCTTTACTGTCATAGAACAGCACCGAGCCAGTGCTCGGCTCCTGCATCCAATTTAGATCGATGATTGCTAGTGACTTATTATCCAAACTTATAATCAGCTTATTACAGTCCATGTGCTGTGCAGAACGACTGCTGCAATTTATGCCAATAGAAGTTTTTATTCTCAGTTTCATGTTTACAAATTCTACAGTTAATTAATGATTTCCTGTGTGAGCCCCTTTAATTTTTGAGTGTCTTTAAATGGTTAGAGAAAAAGGAAAATAAATCATTTAAAAAGTTTTATCAAACACGGGGTTATGTGTCACATCTTTATTATGTTCATTTCTGGAAAACAACGCACAGTGATTTTTGACTGGTGATTCTCACTGTTTTCTCTTCCTCTGAGACAGCAGATAATGTGGAAAGTCTTGATACTATGTTTATTTTTCTCACCTTCTCTTTCCCCTTCTTTTTCCACTCTTTTTCTTTCCCCTTCCAAACTATAAACCATACTTAGTTGTGCTAATTAGGAAGCGGAAATAAAGAATGGATTAATAAATGTTTCCATTTCATGCTCTTCAATCTGACACTATGGTTTTGAAGCATGCAAAGTTTTTTAAAAAAATTGTAACTGATTTCAACTAGGTTTTTCAGTTCTTAGAATATATAAACATTTCTAGTGTACTGAAAAAATAAGTGTAAGCACATAGTTTGTTGTTCAAATATATGAACAATTTTCCTTGAAATAACATTTGTCAAGTAATATATATTATGGAAAGTTTCTGTGGCAGACACAGCACTGGATGCTCCAGACTAGAGTAATGGTCTTCAAACCATGTGCTGGCAAGTGCTAGGGTTTTGTAGAAACTCTATGAACAATTCTTAAAATATAATTTAAAACACTCTCATGGGTGTTGTAAAACTTTTTGTGTCCACCAACTTGTTAACTTATCTTAAAGGCAGGTATGTTTGTTTTTGGTGTAGACCACAAAATAAACAGACTCTTTCAATCACTGTACATATGGCTTATCTTATAATTTTTATCAAATGAATGACCCCGTTTTTCCTAACAAGAACTCCTGTGCATGTCTCCTTATGTAAAATGGAGGAGCTAAAATTTTACTTTACCAGATTCAGATCCATGGAATTCAAAGCTGACTTCATATTTCATAACACATAATATGTACATATGCACATGTATATAATTTATAAGTATACATATATACATATGCATATTTATATATGAATATGGAGGTAGTATATACTTATAATAGATCAGTAGATATAGATACAGATATAGATATAGATATTCCTTAAATATTTTGACTGGTAGAGACATGTGAACAAAAATTTGGAGCTGCTAACTCAAGAATGTAAGTTTTATAAAGGAATGGATCTTTTTGTCAGTCTACTTCTAGAGACTAGCATAAATTGTCACATGTTGTGGAAGCCAAGGAATATTAATTAAGTTAATTAATAATAACTTCATCTCACTTGTATAGAATTCAATCAAATGTCAGTCAAGTCTCAGACACCTCTGTTTGATGTGTGCCTGGTCTTTGTAGTCAATTGAACAACATCAAGTACTATTTTAAGGCGAGTAGTAAGATGATATTGGAGATAGATTTAAGATGTATTTTATGTTTTTCTGCATTTTATATTTCTAACAGAGTCCAAGTAATGTTAAGTAATTACTACAATAGAAACCTTCTAAATGTGCGTTTCATGACTCACCGGACTGTGAAATAGATCCATTTGCTCTGAAAGCCCACAGCAGAAGGCAAGTTCAGGGTTAGGGAGATACTGGCTCCAGCCCATGCACTCCTGCTCCTTGTAATTGTGTCATATGCTCATCAAGAGCCATTCATTTTTGTTTCTGAATCTTTTTATGCTAGCTATCTTATTTACTATTACATTCAATTTAATGTTAATTTGTTCATTTGACTGAATTGAACTTTATGTAAAAAGATGAAATATGAGAGCCAAAAGAAATATTGCTTCTAAGAAAAGTAAGTTAAATGCTTTGGAAAGTTTTGATTAAGATTGCAGTTAAGTTAGATATAGGAAAAAAACAATGAAACATTGGGAAAAATTATTAAAAATCTAGATGATTTTGATGTGAAATATGCTTCTAAAGTATTTAGAAGTTCCTGCTATGTTTTGAAGAAAAAGACAGTAGACTTTATGGATGATGCACTGGAGTAATTCATGTAAAAAGATTTTGAGCATCAGAGCAGCAGGTGCTTGTATAGAAAAGGCCTTATCCATGGTTTAAAAGTGGCCCTTTGCATGTTTTGTATAAAAAATTAAGTCTGTATCCTTTCAAAATTCTCTCCATAACTGCTTTTTGTTTTTACAGACTGATTACCAGTCTAACTATGTTAGTTAAGAGGCACCGACTTTGACATTTCCTGCTACACCTCTCTCGTTCTTCTGGGACAATGTAATGGAAAGGTCTTGAGACTGAAAGACAAAGTGTTAAAAATCTATAAGCATTTGCAACTTAATGATTTTCTTGATAGTGTACAACCTAAAAAAATTTCAGAAACAGAAACAAGTGAAAAAGTACAGCTGGTGGACATGGTAATAAATGTTACTCAGATTCCCTCTTTTCAAATATCTCTCAAAACAGCCTCATTGTCCTCACTGATTAACTGCAAAATAAGTGAAGATGAAGATTATAAATACAAGTCTCAGCAAACAATTTTAAAGCACATTTAATATGGGGTGATCTATGTAAGTTTTCATCTGATGAGTGTTTTTTTATCAAAAATATTTTAAATGCTCTATTTTAGAGTGTACAAAAAGAATTCAGACTCTGCCTGGGTTTTCAGGAAACAAGCAGAAGAAAGCATCCCACTGACACAAAGGGCGTAAGGGAGACTTTGTGCAGGAAGTGTGGCTTACAATAATAAACATGTTTTTTTGGCAGATAGCTAGAGAGAAAGGTAATTGCAGAGAGAGGAAGCTGGACCAGCAAAGGGTGCTACAAAAGAAGCAGAAAGTATTTATAGAAGAGGGAAGAAGCTGTCGGCCCTGGCTTCAGGTAAGGGAGACAGCGGCCTGAAGGCCAAGGTATTAGAACTTTCACGTACTAGAACTTTTAAGGTATTAGAACTTTCTTGACCCACTGCTGCTGCTTGAGTCTTAAAATGACACCAATCATTAATGTATGGAGTACCTGTTATAATGCGCATAGAGTATTATGGGAAAACCTGTAAAACAATGAAATAACACTTCAATTTGACTTGAGGGATGCATATTTTGGGACTGCTTATAGGGCATTATTGAAGGGGAAGTAGACCAGAGGCGGAGATACTGATACTAACATAGCACAGTACAAAATATTTCTTTTTAAAAAGGTTTTATTAAAATTAATTTTACACTATTTTTTGGTATTTTTCCATTACCGTTTATTGCCCCTACACCCTCCTCTACTTCCTCCACCCACTGCCCTCAACCCTGCAATCATCACACTTTTGAAAATAATTTTTGAACTTAATAAAAGTTTCCCTGCATTTTAAGGCAATTACTGTTGATTTTAAAATAATTTTCAAATGAATAGAAATTAAATTTAAGAATTTTCGTTTCCTTCTACTTTATTAGTCCTTTCCCCTCACATTCAGAAATTTCACCATTAAGTTAGAGTCTTGAGTTTGATTAAAGTGAAGAATTAGTTTAAAAAACCTGTAGACAAAGACTGAATATTATTATCTTTAAGTAAAATGGAAGAGAAAAAGATACATAATTTTATTGTGTGGAAAAATAAAATATTTGCTCAAATTATCTTATTATTAAAAGGCAACTAAAATTGGATTTTAAATGTTTTTGAAAGATTTCTAATTGTTGTCATATGGTTCAGTTTTATATACATTTAAGAAAAATGTCTTCTTTAGGCATTAAGGAGTTTCCTTCCATAAATCACTGAAAAATATGTTCCTTATGAAATTGACTTTCAGTTTTACACATGATTAATAGGGGAAAAAGTATATTTGTATCATTTTTTCAGTTCTGTACAGGCCTCCCATTGAGAGGTTAGCTTGTAAATAAGCAGAATAGTGACAAAATACTTCATAGCACAGAAGTGCCTTATATAATAGCATATGATATAAGAAAATATGAATACAGTTTATATATGGAATTATTTTAAAATATCTTGGGAAGGTTAATGGTTTCAGAATTCATAGCATTCATATATTGAGAGCTGTAATTTTTGTGTATTAGATTACTTAACTTTTTTATTTTTAAAAAGATTTTATTTATCTATTTTTTTAGATAGGGGAAGAGAGGGAGAAAGAGAGGGAGAGAAACATCAATGTGTGGTTGCCTCTCACACACCCACTACTGGGGACCTGGCCCACAACCCCGGCATATGCCCTGACTGAGAATCGAACTAGCGACCCTTTGATGTGCAGGCTGGCACTCAATCCACTAAGCCACACCAGTCAGGGCTAGAGTTATTATTTTTTAATAAAAATTTGAATTAATAGTTAATAAAAATTATTAAACATCAATAAGGCAAAACATTTACTTTTTATCTCCATATGCCCCAAATACTTTGTAGGATATGCCTTTTACGTATGCATAAAACTATGTTAACTGCATTTTTTTTTGCTGTTTTCTCATAGAAATTTTATGGGATATAATCTTACTTCAGTTCTTTACTCAACATATCCTTTTAGTGTCTTTTAATATTCTCAATCATTTTTTAAGAATGTGACCTTGATGACTTACACAAATGTTACCATGTTGATGTACTATGGTATGTGTTATTTAGCCAATCATCTATGGTTGGCGTTTACACTGTTCATACTCTCTCTAATATAACCATGAGCATTAACTACCTGAGACCTAAATAATTTGTGCTTCTCTCTTGGAGGACAGTGCAGGGACACAGGCAGTAAGCACCTTAAGACATTTGAAACAGGCTGCGGAATGGCTATCCAATGTATACACCTGCTTTATCTGAACTCTCCCATCCTAGGTAGTATCTGGGTTCCATCTTTGTTTTTTTTTTTTGTAGTTTCCTGCTTAGATATATTTTTTTCTGATATTCAACATTAATTGGCTATTTGTCTCTTGTGTAATGTGTACATTAATGTAGTTTTCTTTGCCCCTATATGGGTGTCTTCTGTCATTTAGGTTGCAAAGATTTTTTTCTGCTCTTGTCCTTTGCTTTGATATATTGTTTATGTCACTTTTGAAGTGCAGGTATTTATAATTTGACGAGCTTAATCTTAGGACCTTGCTTTCCTGTCTCAGTTGTTAGGTTAGTGCACGCATGTTTGTGGGTGGGGGGTAGCTGTGTGTGTGTGTGTGGGGGGGGGTTATGGGGCTGTGTTAAAGAGGCACATAAAAGGGAAAAGTACTCAGGTAAATTTTGAAATATTTTTCCACTATATATTATTCAGTTTCATTCAGGACAAAGTGAAAGAGCCCCTGTAAACAGTTTGGATATTTATGACTTTGAGAATTCTCTTAAGTTGCAAAGTTGAGCCCTTAAAAATGTTGTCAGGCTCATGAATTCTCTCTAAAAAAAGATACTACTTTTACAATCAGAAACCAGGACATACACCACCCACAATTAATATATGTGGGTGGTTTTGAAAATACAGAAGAGAGAATTTCTAGGAAGATGAAAAGCTACATTGATGCTAGAAGGTAAGAATTGATGCTAAGCCTTTCAGAACACTCAAGACCAAGTAAGCCGTGACTGGCACAGCAGAAATGCTGCGTGAGGAGAACTTACAGCTGACTACATGGCTGTCAGTAAATGTTTCCCATTAGAAGTGATACTGGGCATTTTAGATGATGAAGTACTGTTGTCAGTGGGTACAGAACTTTCCACAGTGGCAAAACTATTTCATCAAGTGGATTCTCTGCGTGCAGTAAAATTTCACCAAGTACAAAAATGTTATGAACAATGTTTTATAAAATATATATTTATCCATTTGGCAAAACTATAGAGAAAAGCAAGAAATGAAAAACATAAATTTTAGGTCAGTAGTTACCTCTGAGAGGGAGCGAAGAGGGTGTGATTCAACAGGGAAGGGGTAGCTAGGGGACAACAAATGGTACTGAGAATGTTTAAATTGGAGGAGTCATGCAGGTTTTTAAAATTATTATTCCTTATATGTACATTTATATAGAATTTGTTTGAATAAGCTATTAAAATTTTTTTTTTAAATTATTTTATTGTTGTTCAATTACAGTTGTCCGCATTTACCCTCCCCCCACCCCACCCCAGCCAAACCCACCTCCCTCCCTTGCTTCCCCCCTCCCCCTTGGTTTTGTCCATGTGTCCTTCATTGCAGTTCCTGAATACCCTTGTCCCCCTTCTCCCCTTCCCCTTCCCCTCTGGTTACTGCCTGAATGTTCTAAACTTCAATGTCTCTGG
>PVJI01010427.1:0-60441 GCA_004026765.1 Micronycteris hirsuta | reverse complement strand
TTGTCCCCTCCCCCCTCCCCCCTGGCTATTGTTAGACTGTTCTTAATTTCAATGTCTCTGGTTATGTTTTGCTTGCTTTCTGCTTTTGTTGATTATGATCCAGTTAAAGGTGAGATCATATGGTATTTGTCCCTCACCACCTGGCTTACTTCACTTAGCATAATGCTCTCCAGTTATCACAGCTAACTCTTTAACAGCACATTCCCTTGGAATAATCGCATGCACTTGCTATCTGCTAAGTCATCAATCTCGATAGCTTCGTGTATAGAAAAAGATAGTTTTGGAGCAAGGTGTCCACCAAAGTTAGGCTCTTATCATCCCACAGAACCTGGGCGTTGGGGGTCCTATCTTCCTTGAAGATTACATTCAAAGAGATAGTTCTATATCCTTAAAGACTTTGCTGAGTCATAATGCTGACAAGAGGCTTATTTAGTTTTTTAAACAATTTACATGCATTTCACAGAGACTTACATGGATTTACAACTTTTCTAAAGTAAATGCTCTAAGAAAAGGGGGTAGAGGAAAGTTTCTCCCTTTAGTTATAACAAAAAGAATTACCCTTTTATTTTTCATTTCTATTTGTCCTTACAATCTGGAACATACAGCATATGGCTCAGAGCTTTACACACACAATTCAAATTACATCCACTAAAGTAAGATTTTTACCCCATTATATGTGCCTTGTAAATGTATATATTCGTGCAGAGAACACAGAGATTTTGGACATATGACACCATGATACCTGTTAAGTTTAACAATTGAATTTATGTATCTTTATCTTCATTTCTTTAAATGAATCTTGCTGAATAAGAACTGGCATAAATTTTCATCTGGGGAGTGTGCTGGAAATGAGGGTTCTGGGAAAGGTAAGAAAGACAAACGTCATTCTAAATGATTTTAATGTCATTTTCAAACTATGCATTTTGGGTTAATTCAATTACTTATATTCCATAGCTCAAATATATGAGTAATTTGAAAAATAATTCTATTAACATGAAACTTCGGTTAGAACAGACAATTGCTAAATGGCTACTCCAATGCTCTCAGTTGCTAACTCACAATAATGTATAGGCAATTATTAGGATTCTCAATATCCAGGCAGAGCAGCCACCCAGGTTCCATAATTTCAAGAAAACACCTGCAAAGATTCACCTATTTGTTTACATAAGGTGGAATGACACAGACACGCCCCCTTGAAATTAGAATCATCCCATTAAAAACCTTCCTCAGCTTTGACCAGGTTGTTTTAACCAATGCTGCTTCCCAGAGAGAGACTTTGGCAAAAGGGGTGTGTTCTAGAGGGTGGGCCAAAAGGAGGCTTACAGTTGTGCATATGGAAAATAACACGGTAATTGATAAATAATAACATAATAATAAACTTTGTGTTTGCATATTCACCACTGTAAACCTACTTTTGCCCCACCCTGTATAGCTATTACTCAGAAATAAACATATTTCCAGAAACTTCTGTTTTCATGTAGGAATGTCTAGTTCATTCACTGTGATCTATCAAAGCAACAATCTTTCTTAACTGTATCATTATTCCACGTTTAAAATTTCCCTGAACATAAAGTCATTTTTGTCTGATAATGAAAGTATTCCCAGATCAGGCCATGGGATCTTTTTTTTTTCTTTCTTTTTTTAATGATTTCATTTATTTATTTATTTATTTTATTGCTGTTCAAGTACACTTGTCTGCATTTCCCCCTCCACTCCACCCCACCTCAGTCATAGAATCTTTGAAAGCACTCTTCTGCCCAGTCAGCTTCATTTTTCCTTAATTGTCTTCCTCTCATCTAAAATTAGAGTCCCCATTCTTACTATATGTATTTTAACATGCTATGAACTACAGGGAAAAAGCTGAGCCTGGCCTTCAGAACTTGGATTCTAAGAATAGCAGCGCAATAGAAGTTTTGAGAAATACAGTATTATATTTAAGGCATGGCAGAGTGGGATAACTCTAGCTAAGTTTCAAACCACTGTCTGGGCCAGACAGTGGAGGGACTTCGTAGCGCAATGAAAGTTTAGCAGGTAGAGACAAGTTCAGAGCTATGCTTTCAAATTATATTATCAGAAACTCTTGTTGACTCTACATCCAAAAAAACCCAATGCTCTCTCTATTATCCCCATCGCTATTACCATGCCGAGTCACATCTCTGTCCTCGATGACTCTGACAGATTCCTGGCCAGCTCTGCTTCCGCGCATGCCCTTCTACAATCATCTCTCCACACAGCAGCCAGAATCATCTTTTAGTAAGTAATTATTACTACACATTTTTCTGCCTAAAACAATCCACTAACTTCCCATTGCACTTATAACCAAGCTCTTGTCCTGGCCCCTAAGCTACTGAATTCTCCAGCTCCTCTATCTGTGCTAATAAAGTCTTCCTCCACTTTCCACCTCACCGTCACTCATGCGGCTTCTCATTCCCCACATATGCCAGGCTTACTCATTCTCTAAGGCCTTTTCTTTGCATGAGCTGTTGCCTCTTCTGGTTATCCCCCTGAAGAACATGACTAGGTTACATTCTTTCAGATCTCAGCTTCAATATCATCCCACAAGAGGCATTTCTACTCATCATCTCCTAAAGTAGTCCCTAAGTCACTTTCTATCACGTATTTTAACTTTCTGCAAGGTTGTTATAATTATATGTTTTGGTTTGTTGATTAAGTAAGACCTCTAACGAAAATGCAAGGCCTGCAAAAGCAAGATCACTGTCTGTCTTGCTGTCCACTGCAAATGTGCTATATACCATCACTTATATCTCAGTATTAGTAGATTCTCAAAAAATACTTGCTAAATTGGTGACTAGGATTATTTGAAGATAATTATTTTTTAAACTATAGATAGGGAAGCAAATGTACAATTACTGATATAGTTCTAAAAGAAGTAATAAAAATTTAAATTATAATTACAGTAAACATGAATAAAAGGATAGATGTGAAGTGTTTGTTACAAGAACAACAATATACAGAAAGCATTTCTAGGTGCGGTTGGAGAGTTTGCTTTACTGGGATGTATTAATCAGATCCGTATAAAAGCCACATTGTACTGAAGAATCTAGGAAAGTGATGCAGTGGTACTTGTCTTCAGTAAACAGTTGCTCCTTGGTGATCTCAGGGACTGTACTTTCAGCAGAGTGAGGAACGGTCAGGATGGACACATAATGGATACAGGCCAGCGTGACCTGGGCTGGAGTCCTTATCTGTGTATTTTGAAAATCGTTCCTGGTCACAAATATGATTTATACTGGGAGATGAATGTTTATAAAAGATAAAATGAAAGCAATAAGTATAGAAAAATCCTTTGTAGCTCTGGCTGGGTAGCTTAGTTAGAGTGTTATCCTGATATGCCAAGGTTGTGGGTTCAATCCCCTGTCAGGGCACATACAAGAATCAAACCAATGAATGTATAAATAAGTGGAACAACAAATCAATCTTTCTCTCCCCCTCCCTCTCTCCATCTGTCTATCCCTTTATCCCTCTCAAATCAATAAATAATTTTTTTTTAAATCCTTTGTGAAGAAATGTGATAATGAAATAACTACATATAGCAATGTTTCTCATTAAATGTACCAGGCAAACTTACTAATCAAAGAGCACTGGCAATTTTGTGGGTTACTGCTGTACATCAGGATGAGGCATCTCTCCTCTTCTGGCTGAAACGACTGCCATGACTGTGGCAACAAAACAGCTTATTTTTTTAACACTTGCTCATAAAATTAGAAATTTTTGAGGTAAAATAAATTGAAAAGGGATTTTTGATAATGGATGATATACTGTATTATATAGACTTATAGATGAACGAATAAGCACATGTTCAATTTAAGTGAATAAAAGAAAAATATTGAAAAAAGGGATTTTTGATAGCAATATTTATTAATACTATCAATTTGGGTGGCTGAAGTTGAATAGGGAGAGCATGAAAAATTCAATTCACAACTTACCTGAAGTCCTACTTTTGACAACGATTTCAGTCTATTAATCTAAACATCTACCAAGTTAAAGTTGGTAGGTCATATAACTTTTTAAAAAACATGCATTGCCATGGGTTCCATAGGTGATTCCCAAAGATGACAACAGTTACTGAATTATTCAGAAACGTTTCAATTCAAATATTCTGCCCCTGTATGCTAATAAAGGCTGATAATAGTAAGAATATTGCTTTTTTAATAATAAAATTAGTGTCACCAAAAGGCTCTGGAGATTTATTAGTTTCTAGCCTACAGGATCATAAAATCTTAGAAGAAATGATGATAAACAGGAAAACATGCTCATTTTATTTTTATCTGTTTTCCTCCTTAATTCTTAGGAAAATGATTCAAAGTATCTAAAATTTGGAAGCCAAACTGAAAAAGCTGAAGGAAACATTCTTGGATAAATGATTTAATCTCAACTGAAATATGCGGACCTGAATTTAATAAATTCACAAGCACCACCTGTTTTTAATGAAAACAGCATGCATCGTGTATTGGAGACTCACTCTTTTATTGTACTAAATATGTTCTCACATATAATGAAAATGTTTCCTCATTTTCTTAAAATCTGGAGAATGGTGAAGGTGATGATGATAGAATTATGTGCGCTTTCTGCAGATTCTAAAGCAAACTCCCTCTCCCTTTTTAAATGATCATGACTCAGTTTCTCCTCAGGATATCCTTTTCATTCTTTGGTCTCAGATTTTCAGGTCAGATTTTTATATGTGAAATATGTTTTAATTGATAACTCATTATAACTTCTAATGAGCAAAATTTCAAAGTAATTTTCTAAACAACTTCTGAGGTCTTTTGAAAGAGACTTAAATATCCATATGGAGAGAAATAAATGCAATTACTGTTCAAAGGCTAATATAATAAGAGATTAAGTAATTAAGGTACATTCATACTGGTATGCTTCCAGTGTCACTGCATTACTTTAGAAGTGAGTTTGAGTGTAGCAAAATGAAACAGAAGTGCTTAGTGTCCATTCTTTTAACTATTTTCCTATCTGTAAACTGATGATGTTGGGGAAAGGCCACTGAAAAGCATTTACAGTGTGTGGAGAAGAACCTATAATCTCAACTAAAACCTAGTGCTGATTTTGGTGAAATATAAGCAAGTTGTCAGGGCATCTCACAATTATAACCCCGTGTTTTCAACAATGTATTTTAGGGGAGCAGTCCCCAACATTTTTTGCACCAGGGACCGATCTTATGGAAGACAATTTTTCCAGGGGCCAAGGAGGTGAGAGGCATGGATGATTCAAGTGTATTACATTCAAGCTCACCTCCAATGGTTTGGCCCAGTTACTAAAATGCCTGGAGGGTACCTGTGCAATGCCCAGAAGTTAGGGACTCCTGTCTTAGGGGACACACACACACACCCACACATACACTTTTCTGACTGCTCCAAAAATTTGGATAAATTATGGCCACTTTCCTTGTAGCAGTGATAAGCAAGCAGGGATAATACAGATTCTAGCAAAAGGAAGAAAGCAACAGAGCTCAGAATAAAATCCTGCATAACTACCTCCCCTAATCAGCAATTAACTAATCCTCTTGACCATCAGTGTGAAAATTTATTACTAAATAATGCTTATGTATTCTCACAAGGAAATGAATTAGCCTTTAATAAATAGTGAATGCCCACTCTCTTTCTCAGAGTCCACAGTTACCAATGAATTGAACAGTCTCCTCCACTTGATATTTGGGTTACTGTCCTGATCTACCTTTTATTTAATCACCATAGTGTAACTATATGTAATATAGTTTATTCAAGGAATACTGAGTAAAAGAGAATGAACTAAGTGGATCTGGGTTTCATGCCAATCTATCTCTACTGCTCTTTCATCTGCTTTTTTTTTTTTAACCTGGTCAAGTGAATTTTATATGGTTCAGTTTTTTATGACCTGTCAAACAAACTACTAAATCCAATAGCATCTAGAAAATAGAAACTTAACTCTAATAGTCCTCCTAAATTATTATGTTATTACAAGAACATCAAGGGTAAGATGTCTCCTTGAACCAGACTTTTTAGCAGAAAGATTGGCTGATAATTACAGTGTTTGCTCATAAAGACTTAAATTATAACACTTTAAAGGAATGTTTTATTTTTGAAGCATGCTATTATCAATAATAATGTTTTTTATATGTGTGAAGTGTTATAAAAACATCATCTCATTCAAACTGTACAACCACCCCTCATGGCAGGCTGCGCTATTCTCATTTTCAGATGAAGAATGAGAATGTGTCAATGCCACCACAGGGACTGGACACACATCTCTTAATGCACCGTCACCTACTCTTCACAGGGCCATGCAGCATTATAGTTGGACTATAGCTTACATTTTGAAATAATCATAATTAATAGAGATTGAATTTTTTTATTTCATTTTACTTTTTTTAATCTTTTCACATACACTCCTCTCTGGATTATTGTTCATAGAAATTACTCTGAGTACCAATACACTTTGAATTACTGCTTATATCCAGTTACCATTAAATAAACTGTTTGGATATTGTGAACATTATACTGCCCCAAATCCAAGGGTGTTATTTTTGTTGTTAAGACTTTAGATTTTTAGAGCAATTTTAGGTTCACAGCAAAACTGAGGAGAAGATACAGAGATTTCCCATGTGCTCCCTGCCCCAACACATGTACAACCTCCTGTGTTACCAGCATCTCCCATCAGAGTGGTGCATTTGTTACAGGCAGTGAACCTACAATGACACACCATTATTACCCCAAGTCCACAGTTCACCTTAGAGTTCACTCTTGAGGTTATGCATTCTATGAGTTTTGACAAATGTATAATGACATGTAGCCATTACTGTAGTATATCATACAGAGTGTTTTCACTGTCCTAAAAGTCCTCTCTGCTCAGCCTGTTCACCCCTCCACCCACCCCACTTCACCCCAGCCCCTGGCAACCCCTGATCTTTGTACTATCTCCCTTGTTTTCCTTTTCCAGAATATCACAGTTGGAATCATACAGTATATAACCATTTTAGATTGGTTTCTTTTACTTAAGAATACAGTATTCACTTAAGTTTCCTCCATGCCTTTTCATGGTTTGACAGCTCATTTAATTTAACACTGAATAAATATTCTATGTATGGAAGTACTACAATTTATTTATTCATTCACCTACTGATGGATATCTCGGTTGGTTCAAAGTTTTGGCGGTTATAAATAAATCTGCTATAAACATTGATGTGCAGGTTGTTATGCTGACATAAGTTTTGACTTGTTTAGGAAAATATCAACATGTGTGATTGTTAGATCATATGTGAGAGTACATTTAGTTTTATAAGAAACTGCCAAAGTGTCTCCCAAAGTGTCTGTATCATTTTGCATTCCCACCAGCAATGAATAAGAATGACTGTTGCTTCCCATCCTTGTCAACATTTGGTATTGTCAGGGTTCCAGATTTTGGCTATTCTAATAGGTATGTAGTGGTAACTGCTGTTTAATTTACATTTCCTCGATTACGTAGGATGTGCGGCATCTTTCATAGGCTTATTTGCCGTCCATGTATCTTCTTTGATGGAATGTCTATTGAAGTCTTTGGCCTGATTAGTTTTTGTTTGTTCATTTATTTCCTCTTTTTCATTCTGTTGGCTAATCATTTTGAGTCAAAATTGTTTCAACTTTATTAAAAAATATTTGGATATATGTAAAGTGATATTGCCATAGGAAGCATTTCTCATTTTCCTCTTTGAGAAATGTAGATGCCTAATCAGAGTTTCATATTGCTTTGAAAATTATACTTTTCCCCTTAGGAATGAGAAGTATTTTGGTGGGTAAAAGTTCAGTATTCTAGTCTAGAAATGCAACTATAATATTCTTATACTTGGCCATGTTACAGATTCACTTATTTCTTTTATTTTAAAATAGTCAAACTTACTGTTGAATAGAAATATTTTACAGATGTCCCATTTACCTATACCTACAAAAACACAAACACATACACACCAAAGCAGTAAAATGCTACTTTCAAAAATGTCCCTTGGAGTGAGACTTGTATCAAGAACTTTTTAGCCGAAAATGGATTTTTCCCCCAAACAAGTATAAAAAAATAAAAGCTGTAGGAATTTAGAGGAAAAAACTGAAAAGGTGTTCCCTTCATATTTGCAAAAATGTAATTTCTCAGAGTCCATACAATTTTAAGATAGATGTTTTCTAGGAATACAAAATATAGATTATAATATCTGAATAAGACAGCATAACCATAGCATAGACTAGAGCATAAATGGGCTGTACATTTTGTTAATCATTCACTCTTTAAAATGGGATACTAAGCTTTGAGAGGGCTTCTGTGTTCTATAGTGTCATTGCTACACTCTGCAAAGACAGTTTGCAACGTTTTTGAGCACTTGAGTGATAAATTATTCTAATTAACAGTTGGTATGAGACATTTTGTCATAAACAGAGTATTGTCATCTCTAACACATCGCAAACAGATGTTACAGTTTGCTATTTGTTTTTGGTCCCTCATCATAAAAGAAAATCCATAACTCCATTCTCTGAATAAAACCAGTTTATTCCTACTGCTCTTTCTGGTATGGCCTACAACTGCAAAGCATAAGTAACGAAAAACTGTACCCTTTGAAGCAGCCGATTCTCAGAAGCATTAGTTTTCTTTAATATTCCAGTTTCCTTCCAGGAATGGGCAAGACAAGAAGTAAGACATTTCATGTCACTTTAGAATAATATCATGTAATTCTAGGGTAATAAAGAATTCATAAGTGATCCGATAGTGGGAAGTTCATTTACATTCTCTCCAGAGAGTTTTATGTGACCTTGTATAATTAAATATATTTCAAATATCAAGAGAAATGGCAGCTAGGCAGACAATGGAATTCTTCATTTTATGTGGGACTGAAATACAGCAAAATTAAATTATATGAAGTAGTCAATGAAATGGAAGATAAAAGGCTCCACTGAAATTCTTTCTATCTGATCTTACTCATTAGCCTCTTATAGGAGGACATTATACCATGTGCTATGTAACTTGATTTTAAAACTGGCACTTCATTTCATTAATACCTCCCCCAAAAGACTCAAATGAGGTATCCCAAAGACTCATTTGTAAATGTTACTTTAATTCAGATCTTTCATGTATGCAGCTGGGCCCAACATAAAGAATGCTTCCTTTTAAAATAAAAGACCTTCCAAGGAAAAAAAAAAATTAGTTCTCTGTGTTACAATTGAAATTTTGATGAAATATATCAAGAAAGATAATTAAAATCATATCTTATGTATTTCTAAAATGAAAGATCTTTAAAGAAACACTAAGCAAATGACATATGAATTAATTTTCATGATAGAAGTAATTATTAAAAACACAAATGTAATTTTGTCAGAGTACTTTAAAACTAGCATTCTCTTAATTTATTATCATCTTTAGAGATTTATCTCTTCCTTCATTCTCTGGTTACCAGAGATATAAAGTGTGCTTTACTATAATCGATCTAATGATAAGGATGAGAGTTTTAATTTTGTGCAGATTGTTTACCAATCACTTATCACCTTCAAGATAGATGAGTTTTTAAATCCATTATATTGTTTTGCCTCGCTTACTATGATATATATAATGCATGTACAGAATAGTATAGAAGTTTTGCTCTGTTGTCAGCTAAATAAATGTATTACAAACCAAATGATCTCTTGACTTCTACCTAGGTCAAGAGATCAAACATCGCAGTGTCCTGAATCCCTCCCTGGACTGCCCCCAATAGCCAACCCTTCTTTCCCTACTTCAGGAGGAACTACTAACCTGATGTTTATAATAACAAAGTTTTACTTTTATTTATAATTTTATCACCTAAGCATTTATGATCTCTTTCTGAATTTATATAAATAGGGTTTCTATTATTTTTGCCCAACATTATGTTCGTCAGACCTATGATAAAATGTTTTCATTCACACTCATCGTTGAACAGTGTTCTACTAGGAATATACGACCATGTGTTTGTGCGTTCTGTTTAGCAGCACCCATAGACCTGGGCAGGAAACGCGCCTGCTCTGGCTCTCCTCCAGCCGCATAGAGACAGCAGGACCAAAGTGAAGGGGTAGGATACATCGTTAACACTTCACTTGGTAGAGAGAATTCTAAGAGATGCCCAATATTTCCTACCCACCCTGTGGGCGTATAGGCCTGACATAATCCTTGAGACTGTGTTATTCCCGTAACTAGGTTATTTTGTATTATTTATAGCATACTGAACCATATAGAGGGACTTGATGGTGTGGGAAAATCCAGCCTATTCATATGGGAAAAGATACAAAAACTATGGGATTGATTCTGAAAGCATGGCATAGAGAAAAAGCTGAGATTGTAGCTGTCAGACCTTTTGCTACAACTTGAGAAAAATGAAAAGACTGGAGTATTCAGTCATATAAGTTACTCTTTTAAGACACTAAGGGTGTGCCTCACAGGTCTGGAGACAGAAACTGGAGGCAGCTTCATGGGATGTGTAAGGTCCTCTGGCTAGATAGAGTTCACCAGGCTGCACTTTAAAACTGCATAGGACTGATGTATTTTACTTTTCAGTTTTTTTATTTCCCCCTTTTTAACCATTCACAGTCGCATCCTTGTAGGTGAGAAGTATTAGGGGAATGTAAGTTATCTCTTTAGTTTTATACATACAAAGATAGAGAGTTAACCATGTCCCAGGAGCTGTAGTTAATACGGTAGATTATACCCAGAAGCCCCATCCACACCTGGATTAGATTTAGGTAATGAGGTCTTTAGACTTTAAAGCTGGTGAAATTTTGGACTTGAAGTGATACAGCCACACAATGGAAACTGAGATTCTTGGGAGGTAGTAAATAAATTTTGCATTTGGAAAGTACATGAGTCTTCGGGAGCCAGAAAGCAGACTGTGGTAGGCAATTTGCGAAGAGGCCCCCAATATATTCCCTTTCTCTGCTGTCCATGCCCTGCATAGCCCTGGGACTACAAATATAGATGTTACATCTGAAACTAGTTTATGTTACGTGGCCCAGTTGACCTTCAGACTGGGAAATGAACCAGGTGGGCCTGACCTAATCACATAAGCCTCAGAAAGAAGAGCGATTTCTCTGGCTGGTTACAGGAAAAGAAGTCAGAGATTCAAAACACAATCAGGATTTGAAACTCCTTGAAAATAGAGGGGGCCGTGTCATAAGGCAGCCGGTGACTTCTAGGAGCTGAGAACAGCCCTGACTGCCAATTAGCACAGAAACAGAGCCTCAGTCCTGTAAGCTCAAGAATGTTTTTCCCACCTGACAACCAGGGAATTTTCAAAAGTCCTATCCCTAGATGAGAAACATAATTACAGCCAACATCTTGATTTCAGGCCAGTAAGACTCAGACCAGAGAATTCAGCCACATCATTTCAGACTTTCGACTTACATAACTGAACCAGCTGTTATTTTAAGCCACTAATTTTGTGGTAATTTGTTCCACTGTAATGAAAAAAATGAATACAGTTTATCTTGATTTTATATTTTTAAACTTTTAGCTCTTAATTGTTTGGATATGAGGCATATGTTGGCTCTATTTGTATTCTTGCCCCAAATCACACAAATTTTGTGGGTTGGGACTATTACTAGTGATGGTTGCGTCCCATTTGAGATTATTGTAAGTAATGCTACTGACAAAAATCTTGTGCCTGTCTCTTTGTTCACATGTACATGTGTGTTTGTTGGATACATATACCAGATGGGAATTGCTGGGTTATAAAATAGGAATATAATGTCAAATCAATTTTTCAAATGTTTGAACCAGTTTACATGCCCACTCTAGTTTATTAGTGTTGCTATTTCCTCCCATCCTTGCCAATACTTTTTAATTTTAGCCATCGAGATCAGTGTGCGGTACTATGATATTATAGTTTTAATGTATAATTCCTTGATTGACAATCAGTTTAAGCGTCATTTTACATGTCCATTGGGCATCTATATATTCCTTTTGTGGAGTGCCTCTTCATTCTAAGTGCCCACTGCTTTACTGCATTGTCTGTCTCTTTCCCACTGATTTTGTAAAATTTCTTTGTATTTTCTGTGTTCAGGCCTTTTGTAAGTTCTAAGCACTGCAATAGTCTTCTCATATTCTGTATTAGTCAACTGGACTGCCATAACAACATGCCATAGATTAAGTGGCTAAAACCACAGAAATTGATTTCCCACAGCGCAGAGGCTAAGAAGTCTGAGATCAAGGTTCCCACCAGGTTCAGTTCCTGGTGAGAGCTCTCTTCCTGGTTCGCAGATTGCCACTTTCTCAATGTGTCTTCGCATGGCAGAGAGAGGGGGCTGCAAGCTCTCTGGTGTATTTTCTTATAAGGGCACTAATTCTGTCACGAGGGCCCCACCCTCACAACCTCATTACCTCCTAAAGGCCCCATCTCCAGTACTATCCCATTCAATATTAGGGAGTTAGACTTCCACATAGGAACTGGGGAGTATGGGGTGCAGTTCAGTCCATAGCAAGCTCCATCATCTCTGTCCTCTCTTAGTGACTAAGAGTGTCCAACTTTTCTCTCTCTCTTTTCTATCTTTTTAGTTTTTATTATTGGAAAGTACACACACACACACACACACACACAGAACAGTATGCAAAAAAAACAAATATACTATTTCATGATTTATCATAAAATAATTCTAAAGTCAACATCCCCCAGGTCAAGATTCAGAACACTGTCAGGACCATGGCAGCCTACTCACAACTGCTTCAAATTCTTAGCCCTCACTCTCCCCAAAAGCAACCTGAGTTCCATGGTATTTACATCCTTCATTTTATTTATAGTTTTACCACCTACGCACACATGCCTATAATCTATAATTTAGTTTTGCCATTTTAAAGCTTTGTATAAAGGAAATTACACAGTAAGCATTCTACTCTCTGGATACTTTTCCTCAGTGTGTGTGAGATTTACCTTTGTTTTTGTGAGTAGTTATATGTCATTCATTCTTATTATTGCACAACATCCCACTGAATGAGTATAAAACCATTTATTTGTTCTCTCTCCTATCAGTAGACATTTGTATGTGTCCCAGTTTGGCAACATTAGGAATAGTGCTTCTGTGAACGTACTTGTAGAGATCTATTGGTATACACATGCACACGTTTCTGATGCACACATGGCCTTGTAGGAATTCATTATATCTTCTGGAGATGAGCCATTTTTAATTACATGTGGCACAAATATATTTCCTCACCTTTGCCTTCTCTTGGCACTTTCCTAATGGTATATTTTAATAAAAAAATTCAAAGTTTCAGTGTGGTTAAGTAACTATCTTTTCCTCTGTGGCTAATATTGTTTTATTTGTCCCATTTGATACCTTTACTACCTCAATGTCAAGAAAATAACTTCCTATGTTATGCTTTATACGCATTCTTATTTTACCTTTCACACTTAGATCCACAATCCACCTGCTATTGACATTTGAGTATGGAGAGATAGGAAGAAAGTGCCATTTTTAATATGAATATATAATTTTCCTGGGACTGTTACTTAAAAGGCTATTTCCCCCACTGCTTTCCTGTTACATAAATCATGTCTCCATTTCTAAATTCTTTATTCTATTTCACTGTCACATTTGCCTTTTGTTGTATCAATAGCACACTGTTTTAGTCATTATAATTTACAATAAATGTTGGTATTTGGTAGGACAAGTCCTCTCTTCTTTTTGTCTTTTATTCTTAATGAGTATCTTAGCTATAAATGGACTGTTTGCATTCTCACTCAAATGTATTAGGGTCAGCTTGTCAAGTTCTACAAAACCTATTTGAGAAGACTTAATATCTTTATAACATTGAATATCCCAGTCTGTAAAACATGGTATTTATTTATGTTTATATCTCCTTTATTTGTATGTTTTTGGGGATGTAGAGTTTTAGATTCTTTTGTTTGATTTGATGCTATTGTAAATGGTGTGGTTTTAGTTTTTTTAATTTCTTAATTATCTATCTGTAAAATGCAAGCAGGTAATTGATTTTTCTCTATTAAGATTATATCAAGCATATTACTTCTAATTATTTTAAGAATTTTCCTGAGGATTGTTTGGGATTTTATGATTATGTAATCATGCCACTTATTAATAATGAAAGTAATGTGTTAGTTGTTCCTTTCAAGTATTTACACATTTTGATATTTTCCTAAAGTATATTGCATAACCTAGGAGCTCTAGTACAACGGTGAACAGAAGTACCACTCTGATGCTCTGTGGTGTGTGAGTTAGTGATGCTTGTCTGGCAAGAACTAGCTACTTGGACCAGCTCATTACAGTTTGTAGTAAGTTGTAAATGGATCTTAAATAAATGGCAAGTGTCCATTTGTATTTTTATTTTTGTAAAGAGTGTGAATTGTGCCACAAATTTTGAGTTTTAAGAAATATCATATTTATTTTTTGGTGCTATTTTCCTAAGTAAAATCCTGACAAACTCACCCAAGTCATTGATAGGTTCAATATCACTCATCATTAGGTTTTCTTCTACCACTTCACTATAACTTTGAGAGGTGAGCATTGTAATAGGGGCACCTTAGACACAAAGCCTACTGAGGAAACAGAGCCTCACATAAGTTCAAGAATATCCTCAAGATCTAAGTTCTAAGTAGTGGACCTGGGGTCAGGCCCTGGTGGTCAACTGCAAGATTCTTTCTTTTAAACCATGATGGTTTTTAAATCTTCCACTTTATATTTAGATACAACATCTATATATTCATACAAAGAACACTATGTAAACTATATAATGCGATGGAAAACTACTATGTTACTAAGTGTAGCTTTAAACTGTTACTTTAAATTATTGTTTTAAATCTGTCTTTTGGCTCAAACTCCCTTCCGTCCTGTGGTGAGATGAGAGCTGTGGCCCATGTGAAAGTTGAACAGAATTTTAATAGGATGGTTTCATCTAATCCTATTATCAGGCCCTTTGCTCTTTCTATAGCTGCCATTTCCACGTTTAAGGAAATTACATAGTTTCCTCACCGTCTCTCACTTTCTTCTTTGTAACCCTTATCTTCCACTCAATAAGACTCACCCCCACCCAACCACCATCTTATCCACATGCACTAGTTATGGTTTTTATAAGCTGGCCTGACAAGGGAAGATATTTGGTTTCACTTCATTGTAAAATGTCACCAGAGTCCCGAGCCAGGGCTGTGTTGTGCAGATAGTGGTGGCTCCTGGATGGGTGCGGTCACTAGAGGAAACTTTCATTATTTTATTTTATTTTAGTCATTTTACAAAAGTTTGGATGTATGTCTAACCCTTCTTTTTGATACTATATAATTTGCTACAAAATAACCACAAATGTGGATTAAAGCATCATAATAACGACATGCAAGGTAAATTAGGTAATTTTAAAGTAATTTCTTTGTATAGGAGGTAAAGGGAAGAATCATAATAAGATCTTGACAGGGATACTTTTGCATCTAAAGTAGAATTAGCTGGCAACACATCTCATTTAGAATTCTGATCCTACAGAGCCTTTTCCTTGCTCTGATGCAATGGCTGCTGAGGACTCCGACCTTGGGTTACAAGGTGGGGGGTGTTTGATTGCCAGAGCACATTGACTGAGCTGCTTAAAATTCTTGTAAGTTGCATTTACATAATTGGCTTGTAAAAGCTTCAAAGTTAGCCAGTTGACCATAAAAGATATGTAGCTATGTCCTAGGAGAGGATTATAGATTCTTGCTTAGCCAGATGAATGGTAACACCTCACGGTGATTCCAAATGTCCTCAGTGAAGTAGCCCATAGGCCTTCTCGCAGCATAGGTGGCTGATGCACTGTTCTCTTGTCACTGCGTGTTTTAAGCTGCTTTCCATGTACCCAGGTTTTGTGTTGCTTGAAGAGCATTCTTGACTTTAAAAGCCCATCGCCACGCTTTCATCTTGGGCACATAAGAGCAAGGCGCATACATGTCCAATTTAATGAGTTATGACTCCACGGCAAACCCGAAACAGAGTTTACTGCCTCTTTCCTATTTCACTTACAACTTTCCAGAGTGTTTCAACAAGTTTCAGCCTCTTCAAATGGGGCTGAGACATTGTGGTTTTGTTATGTTTCACGAATTTGATGTGTCAGCCCATTAGGTGGCAGGATTGATGTTTCTGTCGACAACAGTTTAGCTCGGAAACTCAATGTTCATAGAGTTCCAGTTAATACAGAAACATTTCAAGCTTCTAGTTAGTTATTAAGATTTACAGCTTTTCTCTATAATTGTATATGATTTTGTCAATTTAAACTAAATTTGCATGCATTATTTAAATACTTTACAGGTATTGTGTAACTCTGAAAGTGCAAAGTATTCAATCAGCTACAGTATTCAGAGGTCTGGTCTTTCTTTACTAGAAATCTTTTAATTCCACAGTTCACCAAGAGAAAAAAGATTTCTGATCTTTGACTCGTAGCCCAACACTTTAAGAAAATTAAATTTGAACTTGATGTAGTTTCTGAGATTCGGCTTTTGGTTGCTGGTTGAGAATGTGGGGAAATAAAAATGAATGACACTCAAAGTGCAGCCGATTGGCTGGAAGGGAGAGGTACCTGCTTTTAGAAGCTGAAATATTTCTGAAATTGAAAGTGATCTGAAATTTAAAGACTTTTTTCACTCTCAAGCAAATGATATTTTTTTGCTTCACGACTTTACTGTGTATATCCTATGAATGCATACAAATCCTATTATGTTCATGTACTGTGCTAGGCACTTACACATACATTATAATAATACTTAATCATCATTAAAAACCCTGCATTCTAAATAGTTTTAGTCTTAATTTTTAAAAGGGGAAATTTTACCTCAGATATTTTAAGTGTTTGCCCAAGGATTCATGTATTGCAAACAGGAGAGACAGGATTTGAACCCATATTTACAATTTTAAGGGCAATGGCCTCTCAACAATGTTACATTGAGTTATTAATGTCGACAACTGGAGCTCGATCCAACAAGTATTTCTTAAGTGACTACTGTGTGCCAAATAGTGTGTGAAGAAATGGAGAGACAAAATTATATTCTACCTAGAAATATCATTAATCGAAACAATAGCATTTCTAAATTGATTTTATATATACTTGGTATTATATTTTACTGGTTTAGTCTAGATATTTTAATAACCTTTTATGTGTTAATTGGTTGATAAATATTGTTATTCCCTATACCACTGTAGATCATGACACTGCTAAAAATAATCAGTAATATAAGACCCGTTGATGAAATTATTGTTTTCCTTTCTATTCTATGCGATGCTTACAAGTTCATTTTCAAATAAATGAATGTGTGTGTGAGATATCACAGAATGTTTTGACAGCATTTTTCTTGCAGAATATGCCCTCCAAAAGTAATTAGCTTTCTAAAACATATACCTGTATTGTGAGATTCAAGGATAGATCTCTCTCTCTCTCTCTCTGCATTGTTTCAGGATGAAGGCACAGCATAAATGCAAAATTAGAATACCTAATTCATCTTACATGTTAGGTTACTGAGTTAGAGAAGCTAGAAGGAAGTTTGGATTTCACACTTCAAATTCTTCCATAACACCAGAGCTTTCTGCAAATTTAAAGCAGCCACCCTCTAGGACTGCCCTCTATCCTGTCCTAACTGATATTCCAGAATTAAAACAAACCTCTTTGGCAAAGGTACCCAGTCCAAGATATATATACCTCCTTTCAAAATTCATCATCAAAAACTCAGCCCTCTTCAGGTCATCCCACATATGAAATTCTTCTCTTTGAAGCAAAATATTCGATATAGGTACTAAAGGGAAAACTTACCTGCCTACCCTCTCTGGTTCTAAAGCATTTTGATTACATCTTTAGCATTCAAATTTAATCTTATCTTTATTCATATTAATTGACCTAATAATCAATTCTTAGTTTTTGATAGGACAAATGAATTTTACATCCTGCTCTACCATTTGTTATTTCTGCATTCTTTGACAAATTACCTCTCTGAATCACAGTCTTATAAATAAGAATATTGTATTAGCATTTCCTCACAGAGGTGTTAGAAGATTAAATAATATTTAAGGCACTCTTAATTATTTTAATTATAAAGAGTGACTAGTTTGTTGTTGTTGATAATAACCTTGCACTGAGTTCATGATATTTTTCTTTTTTGAGGGTAAACAACAATGAGAGCATAAGAAAAATTCTAATAGCTTTGAAATAATATTGACAATGTTATAAAAACTTTTCATTGTTATGACAGTGTTCGGCTTTTCAAAGAAAAATAAGATATTACACAACTTATTGAAGTTATCTGAACATAAACAATATTTGTAAAAGGCAAGACATCTGTGATCATACTTGCTGTATGATATATACAAGAATCACCTGAATGTAATTTTTAAATGAAAAAATAGATCATCACCCTTTTAGACACAGGAAGCTCCTGGTTTGCCTGCATCAGCCACTGGAACTGGTTTGTATTTGGATGACATCAATGACCATCAGCAGAGCTGAAGTACTGGAAGAGTCCAGAAATGGTATTAAGACCTTGATAGGTTTTGAGAAAGTTCATTATGTATCAGTGAGACTTCTAAATGTTTCTTGGAAAAAACTACTCATTGCAATAGTCTGTGGCTAATGCATTCTTTAGATCAGTGGGGAGCTATATAGCATGTGGCAAAAAGTGGGTCATGAAAGAATAAATGAAAAGGCTTAAACCAATTTGCCTGGGCTGTCTCAAAAGAGCTGAAAGAGTGCTGCATGGCATTAAAAACTAGAATGTTCTTCGAGCTTTCATTAGCTGGTGTGGGGCTTAGAGTCATGTGACTTCTTTCTGAGCTCCTAGAGGACTACGCAGCCTCACAGAACACTGCTTGCTAGATTGACTGGGGCAGCAGGAGGTGGGCTGAGCGGAGGAGGGCAAAGGGGGAGAAATGGGGACAACTCTACTAGAATAACAATATAATGTTTTTTAAAAAGAACACAATAATACAATAATTAATGAGTAAATAATGCAAGAAAAAATAAAATCCTTGCAACTACTGAAACTATAGTCACTTCAAGATTTCTAGAGTCAATCATCTATAAGGACAAATGCCTTATAGGTTATTTTAGTATTTATATTTAATTTTTAAAGATGTTACCAGATAAATTAAATTGCATTCTTATTTTATTTCACTAAAATTATCAAGTGAATAGGGAATTGACTGAAAACTGGAACTAGGTGTAACTTCAGTTTGACAGTTGGTGTTTAGTTTCTCTTATGAGAATATGTGACTGTCTACTTTTTTCTTAAATAATATAGTAGAATTCTTTAGCATTTCACCATAAATGGGTTCCTTTTTTTCCATTTGAAATTTTTTTTTGTTGTCGTTCAAGTACAATTTTCTCCGTTTTCACCCCACCCATCCCCACCTCCCACCCTCAGACCTACCCCCTTTGGCTTTGTCCATGTGTCCTTTGTACATGTTCCTTGATGGACCCTCCTGTATTTTCCCCCATTATCCCTCTCCTCCTGCCCCTCTGGTTACTCTCAGCATAAGTGTGTTCTTAAAAATATCTGCAAAATAGATATTGTACCAAAGATTTAAGGGTTAGTCTGCCTTCTACCTGGTCTAGGCCTAAACCCCTCTGTTAACATTAAGCAGGCTGTTCATTTGTCCTCTTCCGAGAGGTCGTCTCCAAGTATTCTTGACAACTGACACAGTCCAAGCAATCCCAATTTGTGTCTGCGGTCTTACTGCAAAATATTTTCCTGCATGATCAGTTATTGTTTTGTTTTACATTTGCATTTAATTTTGTATTATTTCTCTACTATTTAATTGTTTAAATGTTACCGTGAGTAATAGGTGCTTAACTGGGAGCCAAAGATAAGGGCAACCAAGTTAGAATTTAGTCCAAATGGAGTGAAAAAAAACCCCAAAACCACCACCACCAACAAAAGCCATAACGGCTTCCAGGATAACCCTTGAGCAGTAATGACTAGAAGCTGCACCAGCTACCTCATTTGTCTCACTCAGTGCAAAACAAAAACACAAGTCCCCTTAAAACACTTTTTAAAATAAAAATACAAAACATTGTTTTTATTCCACAGCCTATGGTGTTTTTTTAATTGGATCATATCCCTCAGGCATGAGAAAACTTTCTAAAGAAGCACAGACCCTCCCAGGGTCTGTCTGCCCTACAAGTTGGTACTTGGCACCCACTGGCTGAGGCATCCTCCGCAGTCAACTGCAGGAGAGGTTCCCAGTGACCCAGCCGGCGGGAGCAAAGCAAGCCAGCCTTCTTTCCTTGTCTTGTCACCACCAGAAACTAGTGGATGAATGACCCTCACGGGTTGCAACCTCCACACCAGGTTTTATTCAATACCTGGATCTGGGGTGACAAGAGGTTTGCCCTACCAAGTCACAAAATGCACAGTGGTGCTGCCAAGCCCCGAAGAAGCACCTTCACATTAGTAATATGAAAACACAGTGTATTTATTCCAGTGATTCTGACATTCAGAATTTATCTTTTAAACTGGTCTAAGATTTCTGAAAAAAAAAAAAAAGTAGATAAATAAACTCATAGCTTCAGAGTCACACTTCGTTCTTCACTGTAAAATTGCATTACTAGGTTGATCATCTATTTTCCATAGACTTAACTATGAATTACTTTTTGTTGTGGCTAAAAATCGAATCCTATCTCTAGGTGATTTTTTTTTATCACTGAAAATATTAAAAAGAATAAGCATTTGAATAATAGCCACATGATTAAAGTCCAGCCTCCTGAACCACTTTAGACAATACATAATAAGATACATACATTTCAGTACATCCATTTTAAAGTGTTATTGTACAATAATTATCATAGACCACACTCAGGAAAGCTTAAGAAAGGAGTAGCTCCTGAAGTATGTCATAGAATGTCTTTGGAAAGCTTCAACATTCATGGATGGCTTCATGGAAGAGCGGGCATTCAGTTCGGGCTCTGTGAACTGATTCGATTTTGACTAACCAGTGAGGTCACAATTCAGTATATTAGTGATAGATTATGTGTTTTTGTTGTTTCTGCCATACAAGGTTTGAGATTAGTAATAAAAAACATGTATTAGAGTTCTAAAAAGAAAAAAAATAATTAGAAGAATCTGAATATATTGGGGATGTTGTGTCTTACAGAACAATAGAAATCAGATCATATAAATCTAGTGGAACCAAGGCAACAGAAGACCTTGACCACTACCACAAAGTGATCACATGTAAGCAATAAGGTGCCCTTGCACATTTCACACGACATTTGATAGAGTGCCTCAACAAAGCAATTGGTTAGGAAATACTCTATGAACTCGTTTAGAAGTGGAGAGGTTAGAGTCAAGGAAATGAATAAAAAGATTTGCAGGAGGTACAAATCTTTGACATCAAGATCAGAAAGGCAGCAATAGAGATAAAGAGAGAACAAATATAAAAGCTATAGATAGAACAAGGAAAAATGGTTACGATTTTATAATTAGCTATATTTAGACACGCAAAAGAAGAATGAGGTAAAGTGAACCACAGCATTTCAAACCATGATGAGCAGAAGATGCCACTTTCTCAGAAGGAGAACAATAATAGCCCTGGCTGGGTAGCTCAGTTGGTTAGAGCATCGTCCCAATGTGCCAAGGTTGCAGGTTTGATACCTGGTCAAGTTACATACAAGAGTCAACAAATGAATGCATAAATAAGTGGAGCAGCAAAGTGACACTTTTTCTCTCTCCTTTCTCTCTCTCTCTAAAGTCAATAAATATTTTTTTAAGAAGAACAATAATGAAACAGTGGATGAGAGGTAGGGACATCTCTTGAAGATCAGTTTGAGATAACGGAATAATTTAAGAAATAGGTAATTAGTGTCATCAGTTTTTTGCTCAAAGTTGAGCAAAATAGGTAGGTAGGTAGGTAGGTAGGTAGGTAGGTAGATATAGATAGATAGATAGATAGATAGATAGATAGATAGATAGATAGATAGAAAGAAAGAAAGAAAGAAAGAAAGATAGATAAATGGATTCCCAGTCCAGAAAACCTCTCCACAAATATAGAAGGGAAATAACAGTTTTGTTACTGAATAACAAACCAGAATGTGGTATGTATCACAGATAATTTTGGAAAGATATTCAAATACAGAAATAAACCCTACCTTTTTATATAGTCAAGCAGACACAATTCATTATATGCATGCTCTCAGGATAAACAATAACCAGTTTTCAAGAGGACTTGACAGCACCATTTGTCACATATTTGTTCTAAATTTACATGGTAATGGAGGTGACCATCGGTGTTAGGTAATTGGTTTTATAAAAAATATAAATCAACTTTTCATATCTTTCTCATAGGAGGTAGGTTAGGGTTCAGCTCCTACCCTGCTGCAAAATTGAGAGAGAGGGGCCCTGTCTTATTTGATGAGTACATTTTAAAGAGCTGGTTCCAGGTCCTTGACAAAGACATTTCTGGGTTTTAAAGCTGATGAGAAGCTTATTTAGCCTTTTTAAAAGATTTAGATATGATTCAAGCAGGCAGAGATCCTTTTCCACGCCTCCTTGCCCTCTCTGCCCTCTCCGGTTTCATGATCACAGAACTCAATTCTAGCACAGCGTACTGTGCCGTCTTCCTGTTATGCTTCTACACACCACTGGCTTCCGGTTTCCTATCTCTGATTTGGATTCCAGTTTTCAAATGTTCTCTTCATCTTCTTTGATTCTCCCAATGCAAACTTCCCACCCATTATAAACCCACGCACCTGTACCACCTGCTGTGGTCCTCATTCAAACACACTGGTGAACCTGCACAATGGGCCCTATGCCTGGGAACAGAACAGTTTGAATAGATGACGAGGGTCATTTTTTAAAATTGTATTTTATTGATTATGCTATTACAGTTCTCCCAATTTTCCCCCTTTGCCCCACCTGTGACCAGCACCCCCAACTCCCTCAGGCAATCCCCACTCCTTTGTTCATGTCCATGGGTCATGCTTATTAAGTTTTTTGGCAACTCCATTTCCTATGCTATACTTTACACCCCATGACTATTCTGTGACTACCAATTTGTATTTCTTCATCCCCTCGCCTCTTCATCCCCCAGACCCTCCTTCCATCGGGCAACCATCGAAACACTCTCAATTTACATCCTTTTCTTCTCCTCTCAAGTATTTGTATTATCTCCCTCTTCTTCTAAGGAAAAGAGGATTAATGGAAAAATACATGTCTTTTTTTACCCAGAGAACCCTTTATTTTTTTTAATGTGCTGGTATTTTAAATGAAATGTGGATACCTTTGCTTCTCTAATGTGAATAGGTCTTAGTGAGTCTCCCAACATTTAAGCCCTATCCTTTGTATCGTGTGAAAGTAAACTATATGTGTGAAGAAATAATTTCCCAGTAGAATTGTACGTGTGAAGAAATAAATTCCCAGTCACATATACACAGAGGCCTGTGAAATCTAACTAGTCATGTACTTTATACTATTCGAGAATCTAGATATGTTTTGCATTCCTGAGGTTTTGATTTATACTTGCTAAATCATAAATGATACTTTTAAAAAGGTGTTCCAGATGTTTTCCAACACATCAATAAATGTAGAGTCACAGAGGAAGACTGGAAGTTTACACTTGCCTCTATGGTCTGCTGTAAGATACATACGGTATATATTTCATAAACATATTTCTGTCTTCAATAATTTACTCCTTCAGTGCATAATTTTTTTTAATTCTTGCATGTTGGTAATGGGACTTATCATAATTTTTGTTCTAAGAAATACGGGTCGAACAGACAACACAGCCATCAGTAAGTGTACAATTGGGGGAGTGACCAAGGCACAACTAGGTCACACAACAGCCGCGCCAGGGCAGAGTACCCAAAGCTACCACACTGCCTTACACTCTCCACTTTGTAATTTCCCTCACTATTTGCAAGAGCTCTGAAGGGAGAAGGTAAAGGTGCGTGGGTGTAAGAAAGTAAGCGAAGCCTGCTGTCACTGTTGTGCCAGAAGGTAGAAATTCAAATCGCCCAACCTCTCCTCCCTCCAGTTCGTCTTCCACTTGGAAACAAATTCTCTTCCTAATTAATCACTATGGTGTTATTGTATCCCAGCATAAAAGCCTTGTGTGGGCTTCTACAGCCTATGCAACGAAGTCGTAAACAAGCCTGCAGTGGGACGCATTCCAAAACTTTGCCATTCTCTTTATTCCAGGGCTCGAAGTACTGCCTTTACCGAATCATTTGCTCGTGGGTTTATGTCCTCAGTTTACATACCTGGAAAGTGGGGACTTCTTTGATCCTAACATGGTGCCCAGCACACAGCAGACCTTTAATAAAAGAATAGTGGATTGATAAATGAAGAAATCAATTCATCAAAATATATTGACTTGTATTAACTCTTGACAGGCTCATAATTAAGCTTTGTTCCTAAATTTTTTTTTGCCTTAGGAATATACCTGTTGACTATATATTGAGTGGTAGAAGGACGAGACTTTTTCATAACAAGCTAACCAAAGAATTAGACAAGATCTCTATCATACTTGTTTAAAATAAACATTACGATAACAATAATGAAGAAATAGTTACTATTTACTAAATACATAAAATGTGCTAAGTAAGGCATTTTTTGAAATGTATGTTTTAGCCCTGGCTGGTGTGGCTCAAGTGGATTGAGTGCAGGCCTGTGAACCGAAGGATCACCAGTTTGATTCCCAGTCAGGGCACATGCCTGGGTCCCCAGTAGGGGGCACACGAGATGCAACCACACATTGATGTTTCTCTTCCTCTCTTTCTCCCTCCTTTCCCCTGTCTCTAAAAATAAATAAATAAAATCTTTAAAAAAGTAAAATATATGTTTTTTTTCAGATTTTATTTATTTATTCTCAGAGAGAGGAGAAGGGAGGGAGAAAGAGCAATGTATGGTTGCCTCTCACATGGCCCTCATCGGGGACCTGGCCTGCAACCCAGTCATGTGCCCCGACTGGGAATCCAACCGGGACCCTCTGGTTCCCAGCCCGCGCTCAATCCACTGAGCTACACCAGCCGGGCGTAAAATGTATGTTTTAAACATATGAGTATATAATAGACATGTACACGCAAACATATACACACACATACATACTGTCACAATGTCAAGAGGTGGGGGCAGAGACTGCATTTTATGAATGGTGAACTGAGTCTCAGAGATATTAAATAACTTACTCCCCCATCTCCATTCAGGATAAGGAGAATTTTTTAAATGTAATCAAATTAGTAAGATCACAGGCCATTAATAGAGCTATGTCTTACTAAAAAACAAACATTTATTTATTTATTTAACAACTTTTTATTGAGGTTGGACAATGTTCCAGCAACTGTGCTAGTTGGAGGGACACAATGCTGACAAAACAGTAAGATTCGTTCCTCCTAAAGATTGGAGAGTGGCCGTGAGTGGCCTTCTTGCCTTCCGGGTCCACGTCCTAAGTAAACTCAGAGGAGAACGGCCTTCTGGGAGCAGTCCTCCCCTCAGACTCCTTCTCTTCCGTTTCTTTCACCTATGCCACCACAAACAACAAAATGTGGTTTGCAAAACTTAATCCCTTAGATTCAAATGTATTACAGTAAGAGGCTTTATTTTATATACAGGACCTTATAAATATTTCAATGCAATTTCAAAGCTATTTTTTAAACTGTGGTAAAATACATGTGGCATAAAATTGACCATCTTAACCATTTTTAAATGTACAGTTCAGAGGAATTAAGTACCTTCACACCATTGCACAACCATCGCCACATCTATCTCTCAAACTCTTTTACCTTTCGAAACTGAAACTCTACCCCCGTTAAACAATAACTGCCCCTTTTCCCCCTGCTCCCAGCTCCTGGCAACCACCATTCTATTTTGTGTCTTTATGAATTAGACTACTCTGGGTATCAGTTCCACTTTTCTAGGAAAGCGATTCACTCTTGCTGACTTTGTAACGTGTTTCCCATTTGGATTCAATTGCCTCATATGGGTAAGAGGTGTGAGCAGAATTTGTAAGCTTGTGGATGTGTCACTGGACACAATGCCATCAAAACAGCACCAAAGCTCAAACTCGATCTCGATACCCATAGTGATAGAATGAGACTCAAATTCAGACTTGTCACATGCTGACTCCCAAGTCACTGCTCCCTTCTTTACGCCAGAATAGAGAGATGCCACCCGTTTGGGTGTTCACCTGTTTTGGGCATACTTTTCTTGAATAAATCCAGCTTACTCTTCAAAAAACTAGTCCTGTGCTATTCTCTATAGGTCGCGGATACCTCCCTAAAGAAAAAATATCTGAGGGAGGGGAACTCATAAAGTCAATCAGAGTGTGTGTGTGTATATGTATATATATATATGCATTGATTCATTGATTTCTTTTTTTTTTTTTCATGACTGCAACACCATGTGAAAAGTTTATGAGGAACTCAGGTTTCTTTATGTCATTTCCTATTTCATCCTGGAGACAATCTCACTTATACTTTCCCTGTCTTTTCCTTTAGAACTAATGATGTGATCTGATCTCTATATGACATTTTTTATTAAACTTAGCAATAAAAATGGCAAGTGCTAATGGCTGTGACCCTGTAGATTTTTCTCTCCTTCACAGTTCTGATAGAAAAATAACTTTTCATTCAGGGAATCTATATTTCTGCTCTGCCTCTCAGTGTTTAAGCCAGCTCCCCGCTGTGCTAAGTCAACCTTCCCAGAAGCTAATCTGTCATTCTCAAGTGGCCTTGCTTCTGAAATTGGTTTGGTGCTTCAGCAGAAAAGAGCTCCTGCGTAGTGCGGGTTACACGGGTTTAACTGCCACTTGGGCTGGGGCTTGTCCCGTTGCCTTAGAAACAATGGCTTTGCATCTCTGCCCCAGAGGACGGGGAAAATGGGTGTTGTATTAATCTGTTGAGGATCCCAAGTAACATTAATTCTAAAGAATATTGAGGAAGTTCTTTAACCTAAGTTGTGCGTGTGTGTGGTTTTGGTTTTGATTTAGAATTTGTCAGCATCCGTGAAGAAGAAAAAGAATTATGCCTCTACCTTACTGCTTCCCTGGAGAAATATTTATTTTTATATTTATGAAGCTCTTTGATTTTAACAATATATTTTGTAAAAGATAAACATAACACCTGGGCATACAAAGCCTTTACCAGCTGAGGGGACATAGGGCTGTTGGGGGAGGTCACTGCACATTTACATAATGAAATGTAACCATTGGGAAAAAAACCACCTGTTTGTTTTAGAGAATGAAAAGCAGGAAATTATATTCACAAGATTTTTATAGGAATATGCATTGTCCCTGTTAACAAGAGGTTTTAAATTAAAGTTCCTAGTATAGGAACTTCAGTTATATGAACATTGGAGTAATCTAAATTTTTAATTACATTTTAGTTATCCTTGAGACTCTATACTCCAAGAAAATGCAGTTTCAGTCTCTAAACAGAAACGAAAATCAAAACCCAGTGACTGCCTTCATATTTGTAACATCCCAGCCAAAGTTCATACTGCCCAGCTAACACAGTAGAACAAATTTTAGAAACAACACAGTATATATTATTGATATTCTTGTGCAAGTTTACAGTTTGCCGAGTGTTTCCAGGAACTAGTATCATAGAATGGTTCATCTGTGGACAGTAAGGATGTCTGAAGCTCTCTGTTAAAGATGATGAAAATTTATGCAGACTTTTAAAAATAAAGTTTCATACTATGAAATTTTAATGTTCTGTTTTCACAGATTATTTCAACTTACTTTCTAAGTACAGTAGATATTGGACTACTAGGTAGACGTTTTATTTTCTTCATTATTGATGTGTTTGATTTTAAAAAACAAGTTTTTGAAATGTAATTCTCCTTTCTTTAGGTATATAGTTCTATGAATTTTGATAAATGCCCACCATTATAACCATCATCCAAGTCAAAATGTAGAATATTTTCATCATATCAGAAAGTTTCTTTGTGATTCTGTGGTCAATTTTCTCTCCCAAAGCTCAGTCCCTGGCAAGCACTGATGTTTTCATTTTTGTATTATTAAATCGGACATTGCAGGAGTAAATTGCAGAGCTGGTAAGAAGCAAAATGGAGATTATGGAAATCATTTCTGTACCCTAGATTTTTCTAGTACCCTTACCACATGGCACTGTGATGCAGTTTGAACTTGATAGCTGTAGTCTCTCCAGGAGACCTAACCACTACAATGTACCTTGTGACCGCATTTCACTTGTGTTACCTCCAAAAGGCCACTTAAACTTTTGTTCATTGTCTTTAATATAAGATGAATTAGAAATACAAAAATGTTAAAGTATTTAAATCTTTTAGTCTAATTTCTAAAAGAAACTCTAGTTTACACAGTTGTATAGGTTATTTTTTAACTGTCCACTATAACCCAAAGAAAGATGACGAAATTTTGCTTGTTTTCTCTGTTTCTTTACCTCCAACATGTACAGAGGATTATTCTGAGTAATCGGAAATCAGAAAGTGCTTAACTGGGATGGGTAGAGGGGAGATGAGGGAACTTTTTCAGATGATAAAAATGGTCTATATCATGTTTTGGGTGTTAATAAAATGTACATACAATTGTCAGCATTTATTGAGTGGAACAGCTAAAGTCTTTGCATTATATTGTGGGTAATTATACATCAATAAAATATTTAAAACTCAAATAAATAAATAGATGTTGGTAATAAAAAAGTCCATTTTCAAAAGTTAAAAGAAATCTATAGTATATTACTTTTTCCTCCAGGATCGTCAATCACAAGAGTGGTTAGAGAAATATCATTGTAACTTTTTGATGTCCTGAAATCATTAAGAAACTTTCTTCCTTATAGTTTTATTCTCTGTAATTAGATTAAGTACACAACACTGGCAAAGTAGGCAGGGCGAGTGTGTTTTGTACACACACATCCTGGCATCAGAGATGTCCTCAAAGAGTAGACTGCCATCATTTACATTCGCAATGTGGGTTTTTTATTTGGGGGGGGTCTTTTTACACTGTTAACAATAATTGTGTTTCTGTATATATTAAGTTAAATCACATGAAATGTCCTATGTTCGGCTTTTTTGACTATAAAAATACAAGTTTTATGTGGTTCAATCTAATATTTTTGGGGGGTGAAAATGAATAATTCACTCCGTGACCCTGGGCCATGATAACAAGTTAAGCGTCTTCAGTTTAGTGGGAGCAGCCTCCGTTAGAACAGAACCTGGGCTCTCTGGACCTTAGTAGGTAACGCCAGCCTTGGTGAACTATTTCTGGTGCCTTAATGAAAGCTCTTATCTGCTTCTGATTCATTTTGGCTGCCAGTTGTTCACAAAAATCTCTTGGGATCCTAAAATATGTATATCCCTCATTTGAACTCTATTTTCTTAAGGAGAGAATTTTTCCCCTTAAAATGAGGTATTAAATTTGCCTTAAAATTTGCACATATATTATTAGTAGCATGTTCATATATTTTCTAATTGTATACTGAACTACAGAAATCTAATGATTATGACTTGTTATAACACAAATTAAATGATTGCCTTAACAATACTTCCTGAGTATACAATGTAATAGTAAATATAATATATATAGTAATGGAGACTTTGCAGCACATGTGCTACATATCTGTAGAAATGTTGCTTCTGCCTTAGTTTTATTTGTCAAGAGCCCAGCTTGAGGTTGACATCTTATCTCTGCTTTGCCTTTGTTCTGGTCACCATTGTCCAGTTTACAACTTCCCAATTCTAATTTTCAACTCTGTATTCTAATTAATACTTGGGTCATTCTAAAACTGGAAACTATTTAAGATTAGGTTTATCTCTTTGGTATAGTTCCCATCGATGCACTGCATATATTTCCCCCAATTCTAATGAATTAGTTTGGCAAATTGATATGGCAAGTGTATGTATTGGGCTTTTTTTCCTTTCCAAGTGGGCATTGGTTTCTGAATAAATTCTACTGGGAACTACAAAGATTGGCAATACAAATCATAAAATGATCTTTCTTTTGCATCTCTAATTCAAATTCTTTGAGCTTTTTTAAATTGTGTTTCAATTGAGTTATGGCATATACAAAAGAATGGCCAAGTCGTAAGGGTCTATCTCAATGAAATCATGCAGTAGCCAGAATCCAGGAAAAGAGACACAACATCAGCAGCTCCCCAGAAGCCCAACATCCTCCTCCTTAAAGAAAGAATTACTTTCATTTCTAATACCACAGTCCAAAATTTCTGATATTGAGCTTTATGTAATAGGTATCATACTGTGTATGCTCTGGTGTTACCTGTTTCACTAAACATTATTTTTAAGAATCTTCCAAGTTGTTGAGTGCAGGTGTAATGCCTTCATTCTCATTGCTCTGGAATAACCCACTGTGTGAACGTACCAGTTTGCCATAGTTGCTCTACTGTCGATGGAAATTTGGGTGATTCCAGTTCTTGGCTGTTATGAATACTGGTGCTATGAAAACCCTGAAATTCTTTTTTTGGTGCACAAGCAAATGCATTTCTGGAATTGCTAAATTATAGGATATATATGCACATATGTGTCTAATTTAGTAGGTAAATAGCCAGAGAGTTATTCCAAATAGTAGCGGCAGTTTGCATTCCCATCAGCAATATTTAATAATCCAGTGTGCTCCAGGCCCTCACCAGCTCTTGGTGTTGCCAGTCTTACTCAGTCTGGTTATTGTTACAGGTGTCCAATACAATGACATGTCAGGTTGGTTTTTATTTTAATGTTTACAATAAATTTGAACAACTTTTCCATATTTCTATTAATCAAAAGCACAAACTCATGAGAATTTTTTTGCATCTATGAACTTAAAACATGCCTTTAAAAGATAAAATATCATAGACCCACTAAAATTGTTTCAGCTGTGCTAATATTCTAATTGTAAAAGTCTAAAGAAAGATAACATAAAATCTTGTACCTATACATTTGGAATCTTGCTATTTGGTGAACACAGAATTTTTAGCTAACCCTTCACCATGTGCTGTGCATTACAGTAAGAATTTTATAAATATTAACTGATGATTTAATTTTCATGGCACCTCTATGAGTCAAGTACTATTATTATCCCAATTCTGCAAATGAAGGAATTAGGCACAGGGGCATGAAATAACTTGCCTGTAGCCACACAGTAAGTGACATAGCCAGGATTACCAGGCCACAAGCCTCCCCAGTGTTTACTATAATATCAGAAAGTATTCTAGAATAATAAATAAAGATTTTTTTTCTGAATGATAGCTACAGAGAGAACAAGTTTGAAATGATTTTAGGAAGGGCAAATTGAAATTTACACCGTATTTAACATTTTCGAAATGTAAAAATGGGGTTTCAATGTGTTACTAAAACAAAATACAACACAAGTTAATTACAACTTTAATGCAAGTCTGTGAGGTAAACAAATATGTTTTAAAAGAATTTTAACTCTAAGACTGAGTAATTCTTTCTGCATTAGTGTAATGAGAATATTGAACCTTTGAAATAAGTTTAAAATATGGAAAATGTTAATGACCTTGAGTAGCACATATTTTGTGCTATGAATGACATTTCTGGTTGTTAAGTGTTAACTTTATTATGCACGGCACATGATGTGGGTGAGTTAATGTTGCTAGGGAACTTTTAGTGTCTAGATTGTCTTGCTTTTATATTTTAAATTTGCAAACTCAACATTATGTTAGTATACCTTCTGGCACTTAATTAAGTTTCGTCCCATGATTTTAAACTTAAATGTGCTTTAATATAGAACACTTTGTCATTTTCATCTTCCATTGCACTCCTTGTTCCTGGTAGTTATCAATACTGAAACCTAGTATATCAGGGCACTTTACCCTTCCTAGTAGACTTGAGTGCAAAATATCCCTAGAACATCTTTAAACATTTTTATGAATATGCACTGTTATTCTCCTAGATAGAAATTCTTCTTTTTTTTTTATTTTTTTAAAGATTTTATTTATTTATTTTTAGAGAGAGGGAAAGGGAGGGAGACAGAGAGGGAGAGAAACAACAATGTATGGTCGCTCCTCACATGGCCCTCACGGGGACCTGGCCCACAACCCAGGCATGTGCCCTGACTGGGAATCGAACCGGGACCCTCTGGTTCCCAGCCCGCGCTCAATCCACTGAGCTACACCAGCCAGGCCGAGAAATTCTTCTTTTTAATGTGTTATTGAATTTATAGCTCTGACAATCACCTTCCAGCACAGGAGCTATCTGGATGCCATGACACACCCATATTAAAGACATGAGGTTATTAAGAGAAAGCTCTCGCCCCATATTCCAGGCACATACCTAGACCTCTAACTGAGGTTGCCCAATTTAACAAATGAATATGCAAGACCCCCAGCTAAGTCTGAAATTTAGATAAACAACACTTTTTTAGCACAAGTAGATTCCAGATATTGCACAGAACATACTTGTACTAAAAAACTGTTTATCTGAAATCCTAATGAAACTGGCTATTCTGTATTTTTATCTGGGAGCCTGGACTGCAGAACAGCTCAGGAGAAGATGCTGACACATGAAGTCAGCTACTGCTACAGCTCTCCTAAAATGTACTCACCGCAATAAACCAACACCACCTTTCAGGGTTAGTGATGTCTGCCAGGTTTAGGGATAGTGAGAAAACCACCTTGCTAATAACTAGATATAAAGATGGTTTAAGGAGAGAATATAAACAATAAAGAGACAATAAACCCTTCTCTTACCTGGAAACACACAAAAATTTATAAGTTCTATGGAACACCCTAACTTATTTCCAAAGTACAAAGCCATTGGTTGAGACCATTAGGAAGTAGCATATTAAATTTCTTTCTCTCTTATAGAAATTGAATTGAGTCAATGAATGTTTATCGGGCATATCTTTCGCAAACTGTTCTCTGGGAATGTCATAGTAACATAATATAAGATGGTCCTTGTAAAAGTACTTGTATAAGTCAAAAAGAATGTGTAATCTTTGGTTACCTTTTCCCTTTAGTAGCATAATCAAGGGGAGCCTAGCCAGTGGTGACGAGTACAAATTACGTAAGTTCAGGTCCTGGTTGCGGTTATGTTGGACTTCAGGCAAGTGGTTTAACCAGCATATGCCTCAGTTTCTTCATCTGTCAAATAAAATAATTATAGTAGTTTCCTCATAAGGTAAATCTCTGAGTATTTTAGAAGAAGGCATTAGACCTTGGGGTTGGCAAGCATCTTAGCTATGACACAGAACTAATCAAGAGAGAAAAAATTGGTCCATTGGGTTTCATTAAAATTAAACATGCCTATTCATCAAGAGGTACCATTAAGAGCAAAGCAGAGACTGAAAGAAAAATGCTTGAAATTCTTATATCAGACTAAGGCTTTTATACTGACTATATACAGAATTTCTTCAATTCAGTGAAAGATTAAAAACTTGAACAGGATAATAAGAATAATGGACCAAAGACTAGAAAAGATATACAAACGGTCAATATACACATGGAAAATTGTATAATACCATTTGTAGTCATAAAATTCCAAATTAAAATAATAATGAGATACTGCTACATGTGTACAAGGATATCCAAAATTAAAAATATGTACAACATTGATGGTTGACACTGATTTGGACCAACCGGCAATCTTCCACATTGCTGGTGGGAGTGTAAAATGATAAAAACACATTGAAAAAAGAATCTAGCACTTTTTAAAAGAATATTAGGCATATATCTATGCTATGAACTGAAATATTCACTTCAGATATTTATCAAAAAGAATAATCACATTTCCATGAAAAAAGAAAACTTGCACTAGGATGTTTTTAGCAACTTTAATCATGAAAACCCCACACTAGAAACAACCCAAATGGCCATCAACTGAAGAATGGATGAGGAAGTAATGGTATGTTTACACAATGCAATACTGCTAGACCTTAGGTAAGAGCCCTACTGAAACACGAAACAGTATGGGTGTATCTCACGGACATTATGCTAAGCAAAAGCTTATTCGCACAAAGATCTGTAGCAAAAACAAAGGTCAGTTTTCTATGATGAAAGAAAACTGAATAGCTGTTGCCTTTGTGTGGAGCCAGTCCGAGAATGACAGGAAAGGGAAAGAAGGAAGTTTCCAGAGTAAAGAAAGTCTTCTACATTTTGGAAAAGGTGTGAATTAAATAATGGTATCTATTTGTTCAAACTCATCGACTTCTACGCATGAAATCAAGGATTTCACTCTCTGTAAATTACACTGGAATATAAACACAAATGGAAAATAGAAGTTGTAATGCCATGTCTCAATTGACAAAAATGTAATACCATCAAACGACTACACACATTTGTGTATCCTATTATCATAAGATTTAGAATCGGGGAAGGTGTTGGAAATGTTTCAGAATTTCACCCTTTTGTCTTTTCCACAATTTTGCTATGGTATAATCTCAAACAATACTTGAGAATCTAGAACTAAACAAATTACCTACAATCCCCTAAGTTTATACCGACGGTGATGAGGAGGAGGAGGAATTGGATGCAGTTTGAGAACACAGGTGTGATGAAGCTGTAGGGCTCCGTGAAGGTCTCTTACTGTCGTCTGGCTGACAATGCTAAATTTTCAAATGGATACACAGGCAGGTAAATGCTGTACCAAAATCCAGTGTTTTCCAAAAGTTACCATGCTAAAATATTTTAATTCTTCTCATGAGGACATAACAATCTGGATTTTAATTTTTATAATATTATCATCAGGTCCCATAGTATATCTGTGCCCATAATTAATGTTGCTTTGAATATTTACTTCATAGTCTCCAGTTTAAAAATAGTGATAATAAGTTTTTGCGTTTTCTAAGAAGTTAGTGGACTTTTATTATTAAATCTAGTGGTTCCCATTTATTGAAAATTCTTTTAGGTATTTTAACATTAGAATTTTTTTTAAAGTAGCTAAACGGGTTTATTACAAATGACCTAATTTTTACAATTCTATCCAAACTTAATCATGTTGCATTTTACTGAGCATATCAATAATGGCAATGGTAGAAATTTCTTTCCTTCTTTCTTCACCCATTCCTAAAATATAAAATTATATTGCATTTTTGTTGGTGCCAGTTTGCTACTCAAAAATATATTTTGCTTTACATAAGAAATAAATATCGATGTACAAACATGGTAAAATAATGCATGATTAATTTCAGACTCATCCAGAATCAGGAAATCCCTATTTTCCAATTTGCAATTAATATTCAATTTCTATCTTGTTATCAGCAAAACTTTGTGTTCATTAGGATAAGGAATGAAAAATTAAAGTCATCAAAGTTGGATGCAAAATCAAAGTCATCAGAATTTCAGATTCAGGTTGGTAGGTCTGTGACATCTTGAAGAGAGAATTCTGACCCTGAAACTTCTGCTTTAAAAGGCCCATAGTTTTGTTTGGTAATGTTTGTCAAAGGCTGTGAGTTGGACAGAGAACCAGAGCTTTGGAAACTTAAATCTGCGTTTAGCCAGCCTGTGTATACAGAGTTCATTCACAAGACCTTCTCAGACGCCCTTGATCATTGGAGTCTGAGTTACTTTGTTCTTGTTTTCTTTGTTTTGGTTTTAGTTCACTTTTTCCTGCTCTAAAATTATTGAAAGAAAAGAAAATATTGAAAGTTTCCAATATTTTAACTTGTTTTATATTTTTGGCAAATGAAGTGATTTTGCAATGTTTTTGCAATGTTTCATACTTTCAATTGAATAAATGCATCAATATTTTTGATACTTCATTAGTGGGAAGTTTATACTCTTTATGTGTTTATAAAGCCAGAGAGAGTATAATTTAGACTGAGGTGGGGAAAACATCTTGTTTCAGACGCTTACCTTTTTATATTTCATAATAATAATATTTTTTCATTTAATATTCCAGATTACAATGTTTCAAAGTTGATATAGACAAAACCTTATTAAATATGTATAGATTTAGCAAGATTTTTAATGGATATGATTGTACACATGACAGAATCGAGTGATAACAAAATAAGTAGTAAAAATAAAGTAGGAAATTTTAAGTCCTTATGAATTTTAAAATCCTTAAGGCAACAGAGCTGCCAGAACATTTCACATATAAATAATTGAAACGATAGGAGCACTTATGCGATGCTTCCTGTGCTCCTCACTCTCTTCTAAATTCTTAACCTCTTATCACAATACATTAATGAAGTAAATACTATTTATTTCCTCATCATGAGGTAATGTTATTTTTGCCTCCATTTTACAGATCAGAAAATTTAAGCACAACAGAGCTCAAAGGTGACAAATAAAAATGTGCCCAAGTTCACAGAGCTAATTGGTGGAGGAATCCAGATGAGAATGTAGGCAACCTGATTCCTCAACCTGGAGTCCTCCCTGGACCCTTGGTTCTCTAACGAGATTCATTTTTATTTGTCTATTAAGGCACACATGCTGTAGACTTCTATCACCACTGATGAATTTGCTCAACCAACATTTTGTGTGCAGCACCTACCATGTGTCAAGTACTATTTCTTCTGATCATTTAGTAATTGTTAGTGATAGATCATTTCAATGAGACCACCCTCATTCTTCTAGGCAGTTTGGACCACCTCTCCAGGGGGTGTGGCCATGATGCCAGGTCAGCAAAGTACTCTTGAAGAGCAATGCTATTACTGTTTTCTCCACTGGTGTGTTAATGCACTGGTTCTCAAAACTTGCCACATTTTAGAATCACCTGGGAAGCCTTTTAAAATTCCAGTGTCCAAGTTGCATGCCACGTCAATTAAATCAAAATTTCTTGGGGTGAGACCAGGCATTGCTATGTTTATGACTCCCCAGAAAATTCAATGTACAGCAAACTTTGACAACCCATACACTAAAGTATTTTTTTAATTAACAGACTGTCTAAAATAGTCGCAAGTGCCCAATTACCAACATGAATAGTATTGTGATATATAACTTAAATTATTGGAACTGATAAGATTCCATAGCATTGAGGTCAAACAGTGATTCCCATCTTCACTTTACTACGTCATAGCTTTGTGACTTTGGGAAAATTGCCTCTTATGAACTTCGATTTTGTGACCTGTAGAGTATGATAGTTATTACCTCTCTGAATCTGTGTAAGAATTAAATAGAAAAACTAATGTGAAGTCAAAATGTTCTGCCTTCCCAGACCTATAATTGCAACCCTGTCGCCATTAATTACTGGATTTAAGTGCCCATTAAGCTGATCCCCTAACAAAACATCCCTAATCTCTTTCTGAAATCAAAATAACCCTGATATTTCTCAGGGTACCCTTTCATGGATGCTTGATAAGAGTTCCTTATGCATTTCCCTTCCTACCACCTACCCTTGGCTCCTAGGAGCAGCCCCTACTGCGATTAGCGATGCAATCACTCATTTGAAAAGTTCTTTCCTCTGCTGGCAATCACTGCTCTTGGCCTCAGTTTGGCCTCCAGTTCCAATATGAGACAAGTTATCCTTCTAAATTCATAATAGCACCACAGAGAACAAGCTACAACATTCAACAAGAATTTATTGGAGGTTCTAAAGTGACCGACTGACTTACAATGGCTATTAGATGTTATTAAGTTAGAGCTCACGAGCTCCATCCTGACCTGACAGCTCCTTACCAGGCCTCTTTTCTGTCCTGCTCTCCATCAGCCTCCTTGCACAAAGGGCCGGCTTACCCTGTATCATCAGGATGGATTTTTCAGTGCAGGGTTATAGTGTTGTTACCCAAAACATTGGAACACATTTGTCAAGGGTCTGGGTCATTTGGTCCTGAATAGCCCATTAGGAGCTACACTGAGTGCCACCCACCCCCTTGTCCCAGGCTCTCTCCTGACCAGAGGGATAAATCCTGCCTGCCAGTCGTTCTCACTGCTCCCACAAACAATGCTCCGTGATTTGTAATCACTGATCATTCACCAACTCCGTCTCAATGCCATCTTCATTTCTCTTCAACTTCAGCCACAAACATATTTTGGTACACTTCAAAATTTTCAGTAAATCACAGAGTTTGCTATTTCTATGACTATCCGTATAAAATAGAAATGGAAAGGGAGAAAATAAAACTGAAGATTGGAACAAAAATAGCAGACAAGGCTGATCCTACCCTCGCTTCTCTGTTCATGAGGCTACAGTTAATATTTGTAACTTCATTCTTCCACTCTCTATTTTGGGTTTCCGTTGCCCACAGCTGGCCCTTCAGCAGATTGGGTTCATGCCTTCGTGAGGTGACCCAAACCTTTGGTCTCAGCTCTCCACAATCTTGCCTGAATTAGATGGCTCGATGCTTTAACTACTACACAGACAATCTGAGGAGGCACTCCAGAGGACTTTTTGGTTTCATCATGTGGCAGAAACATATTTTCCACTTGATAACCAGGATCAATTACCCTAATCAACAAAGTAATCCCTGTTATTGCCTCAGGGTGCATAATATGAGGACTTCAGAATGATCAAGTGATCATTCTAGACTTCAGTGGGAGACAGACTGGCATGCTGCAAGATGGGAAACTGGGATACTTACTAGATATTCCCACCATCACCCAGAAAGTGATGATGAGAATCTAAATCAAGGAAATAAGAAATGAGGAGGAGGAATTGGCTAACAAAATTAATAAATGAGTTCACAAATCCCTTGACTTACCACATATTGAACGTGATAGAGAAAATACTCTAGAACGATCTCTTGTAAATGAAAACGCAATCTACTCTTTACGTTAAATAAGTCACTGTGAGAAATAATAGGATGGCTGGTCTACCATGAAACTTTTTTAGGCTTAATAATAATTTTTGTTAAAGTGTTAGAAGGTAAACATTAAAAATCTTGAATTTATAAATTTAACAGTAATTTATGCTTCCAACCTTTTAAGGAATATTATAGCTAACATACCCTTCAAGATATTCTGGTTATTTGTGAAGTCTTTAAAATATCCTCTTACTATTATTATATGCCTTAGTTTCTGTGTACTTAAGTGTTCAGTGCATTTGACACACCAGCAAGATAGTGTTGAAGTTTTGAAAGTACATATTTAAAATAGACTAATGTCAATCTCCAAGTACCTCTGTGTATTTACTCAGTGATCACTATGTCAGTCGGACCTACATTCTTGGTACTTTTGAAGAAAATATCATTCTAAATATATGAGGTAAATATTTAGAATTATATTTTCTAATCTATTTTCTAATATAATTTCTATTAGAAAATAGAATTCTAAATATCTATGTATGTCATCAACAAATGAGGATAATGGAATAATGTTGGAGGTATTTCTGGAGGAATATTTTGCCAAATCTGTTCCTCCAATTTAATTTACCTCATCCCTGACCATTTGAAACTTTAAAAATTGAAAACAGTCTACATTTTTCAAATGACAAGAGAGATTAAAAAAGGCTTTACAGATACCCGTGGTTTAAGATTTTCTTAATATTTACAAATATGTTAGTTTTGTAATTATAATCCTGTTCTTAATATCATAATCTATTTGTTATTTTCCAATGGTATTGACATTCCCTTGTGCTTTACTCTGCCTCATTAAGTTTTAATGTCTATTATTAGGCCACGTTGTGTATCACCCTTCCATGTTTTAAAGGAGCCATTACCTTTTTATTCTTTAAGAAAATTGTGCAGTTCTGTTCCCTTTGTGTTCGGCTCTGTTGATAATTTACACAAGTAATTAATACTAAAATAAGGAATTAACCTCATATTCTCAAAGAAATCAGTGTTATACTTCTGAGTGGTTGATTTTGACTTATCCATAGGCCAGTCACAGTGAGGAGAGACAACGTAGAGATAGAAATAGCTTGTAAAGCTATTCACCTCTGAAGTCTAGTGGGAAAAAGATTTTTCATATGTGACTACTTGAGAACAGCAAAATGCAAATAAAATTTTAAATGAATTTATTTTCTAAAGTTTTATTGAATTTGCCAAGATTTTTTCCATAAGGATGTTAAGGCAAATTACAAAGATATTTAAAAAGGAAGTTAGTATAAATTAAAAGTTGAATGAAGGAAGAAAGAAAAGCTGAGTGGGAGCCAGCTGAAATGTATACCCCACTTAGTACAAGCTTCATGCCACCACCATGAAGTCCTCCACTTGACAGTGTTACCACAGCAGACCTAGGGAGGGAAACCAAATCAATGTGTAGTTCTTAGTGGCCAAAGACAAAAAACAGACCAATGGTGTAGAACAAGTATTCTTCGAATCAAATCAGATAGTGGTTTCTCTGGCGTGTCCTCTTGAAAAGACTGCACACCTGGAATGCAGAACACCTTTGACAGCCTTGTGAGTAAATGAAACAGGTTTCAAGGAGCTGTTATCATTCTCACCCGCTATACATAGAAGGAACCACACCAAAGGGAATTGTGTGAAACAATGTGAAAAGAGTTTTGGTGGGAAGTCATGTGATGATTCTGAAATAAAAGTATTCCCAATTTCCATTCACATCATCATCAAAACCTTGGAAGAAAATACATAATCCTCTAACAAGTTAGGGTCTGAAAACCCAGCAACTTGGCCACATAGGGAGGGATGGCGGTGATGGAGTGGCACCGGCTTCTTTCTTCCTCCCTGGCGCTGGCTCTGTTCTTTCTTCCTCTCCAGTTTTGGCTGAATGAACTGGGAATATACTCTGCTCTGTTTGTAGACTCCACCTATGCTAACATCTTCTGGGTTTGGATCTTGTCATCGTTGTATTTTTTTTTCTTTTTTACAATTTTATGTTATTGATTTTACAAGTTTTGGGGTGTTTTTCTCCCTGGCCTCACCTGCTCTGAACTCTTACACATTAAGGGTGGCAAAGGGCAACTGCCTGCTGCTCTATAATTATTCTGGCCCCTTGGCATCAGCTGTTGCTGTGCTGCTCTGATACATACCCAAGCATAAAGAAAAACAAATGGAATACCTGTCTCTTTGGAGGATACAGTAGCTACATCAATTTACTTGCTGTGTATAAGATATGTAACTACTCTGGATCACAACATGTTTTCCTTTGGAAACTTTGTAGGTGATCTCAACTACAAGGTTTCCCAAGGGAAACATGTGATCCAAGACTGCCTAGATGTTCTCAGCGTAGGTTTTTAAAGACTCATTAATAGAAGGCAGGGATGCTGTATTAGGCTGATCAGAAGGAATAAGTCTCAAAGACAGTATCTTCTTAGTATTTACATCTCTTGGTCTTCAAAATGATAGGTGCAAAATAGACAGGGGAGGTTAAGAATAATATGGGAAATGGAGAAGCCAAAGAGCTTATACGTATGACCCATAGACATGAACTAAGGCGGGGAATGATGGTGGGAGGGGTTGTACAGGGCAGAGTGGAATAAAGGGGAGAAAAAATGGGACAACTGTAATAGCATAATCAATGAAATATATTTTAAAAATTATGTTACAGTCAAGAAAAAGAAATTCAACCTAACTGGGGAGAGAGGTGAAGCAATTATTATTGTTGGATTGAAGGCAAAAAAAGCACACTCTTTCTTTATCCTCAATAAATTATGAAGGCCTAGTTTAAGTAATTCAGAGCAATATGGAAAAGTACGTGGCAGCTCTCTACGGTTTCTAATAAAATACTGTCATCTTCTGCTCCTTCAAAGCAGTGTACCAGGCACTTTGTCCAGCCCACAGACACAGTGTCTCAGCCGTGTGTGTGCAGTCCCTGGTTTTATTGTTGTTTCTCTCTGCTCCACGTGGCTCGCCCTGCAGGCACCCTTCCTGATCCTCCTTGAACTTGCTCTTCTCCCATATTGTCACGATTTCTATGGATTCTAATTCTGTTCTACAAAATACTAGACATATCTTCCAATTGGTGTGGACTCATATCTTCAGATTGAAATGATGATTATGGCAATTATTACCTATAATCTGCCAACAAATCATTAGATCCCCTCACGCTGTCAAGTCTGTCACCTCTGTGCTCTGCATTCACCTCACTGCCACCATCTGTCACATTTTCTGTCCACAGTATAGCCTCCCTGGTATTTAGTCCCCACACTCCTTTCCAAGTGATATTTCTGAAAGGTAATAATGAGAAGAAGAAGAAGCATGCTACATAGCCTGGCTTTGTGCTAAGAGCCTTACATGGATTATTATGTCAATGCCAAAACACAAACTATTATTAATCCCATTTCACAGATAAGGAGCTAAGATTCAAAGCAGTTATGTAATTTACCCAGAGACACACAGCAAGTAAGTTGATGTATCTGATAGTCAGGTCAGACCCCAAAGCCTGCAGGCCGAATCTCTGCTGCACATCCTCGCACTTAGGCCTGAAAATCATCAGTTTATATCATCTAAGTTCCAACCTTACCAAGCCAGTTACTATTTTGCAAATGATCTATTCGTTTCTGTGCTTCCGGTCTCTTGCACAGAAGTCTCAGTTCTTCCCCCTATTCCATCTGAAAGACTCACATGTGTTATTTCAGATGTCACCTACTTGATTCATAGATAAGAATTTAATTATATTATCAAAAGCTTGCTAAAGGAAAGGTATTTGTGGTTGTTGCTTTTCATATTAAGCTCTATGCTTCTTAAATTTAATCTTTATCATTGAGTATCACGCAAACCCTGGTTAAAGAGTAAAACAGGTTCTAGGAAACAAATCCCTTTGACTTTATTTTCTAAATATCCTAGAATCACTGAAGTTAAATTCTGGTGTTTTCCTTTTACTCCATAATAATGTCACATCTAGAAGACAGCGTAATTACTGTGGAAATTACTGGAAGTGTTTACCCAGATTCATTGTTTGTCAAGTTTGATTCTCTTTTTTTTAAATGACTGCTTTTAGATCCAATTCATTAAGCATCAATAACAAAATAAAAACAATTATAAATTGAATTCCCATGCAAATGTGGCCTTTTCCCTATACTGGATGAATGCACATTCATCAAACTGCTTTGCTTTCTTGTTGACATAGTGGAATAACAACAAATAATAATCATAATAATAATAACCAGGTTCTAATTGTTTTGCTAGTTGCTAAGGTCAAGATTGATTTTTCCCCAAAAAAAGTTTATAAAGATCATTAGAGTTTAATGAAAGTTTGGGTTTCCTTCTTATCAAAAAACTGTAGAGTAACTAATTCTCATAAATATTTAATTAGGTTTTTGAAGAAATAAATTCATATTTCTATCAACTACAGAGAGAATTATTGCTAAATTTCTCCCTGCTAAAGGGCTTGTTGTGGCATTTACAAAAATTATCTGGTAATTTATTGTAATGAAAAATTAAATGGTATTATAATGTGCAAGAAACATTGGCTAATCTTCCCACTATACTTAGTCTCGATCTATTCCCTTCCAGAGCACCATCCTGATTGAGTCTCAGAAAACGGGGTATGTGGAACCTTTCCAGAAAGTTCAGAACAGAAACCCTTAAATGGATAATGCACAGTACAGAAGAATGCCTGGGGTTTTTGCCTATATTTTCGAGACTACATTTTCAAGAATGTGCAATCTCACCCTGGCACTACAGTTAGTTGGAGGGCCATTCCGTACACACGAAGCTTCCAGGTTTGATTTCCAGTCAGGGCACATGCTTAGGTCGGGGTGCATATGAGAGGCAATGGACTGATGTGTCTCTTTAATATCTCTCTCTCTCTGTCTCTCTCTCTCTCTCTCCCCCCTCCACCTCCCTGTTCCTCTCTTTCTAAGAAGCAATAAACATATCCTCAGGGAGGATTGAAAAGAAATGTAAAATATTTTATTCAGTTCATGATTCAGCACTGTTAAAGCAACCTCAATTTCAGGACCTCTGTCAATAGTACCTTGTGTGGGTAAACCGACATAATTAGTTCAAATGATATTAATATTACAGTTAATGTTTCTGAAATTAAGTGGCCAAGGTAATAGAATCTTTCATTCACTGAAGTGTAGGGTTCTCACACTTGCCCACCATTAACACCACCTCTTATACTCACTGTGCAGAATTTCAGATTCGTAACTAGAATTAGCTCTGGGGGAAGATATTTCCCTTTTTAAATATCATAACTTACCTCTTTCAATTTGATTTAGACTTTGTCTTCTGGTGATCTCAGATTGTAACTGAAGTAGGTTGACTGAGAAACATGTTTGTGAAAGTCTGAGAGCCTTTGAAGAAATTGCTAAAGAAAGGGTTAAAAAAAACCCTAATGCATCAATCTTGTAATGTTTAAATTAATTTTAAATCAGTTTTGTAAATGCAATCCTAGCTTCAAAGCCTAAAAACTGGACTGGCAGAGAGTCTGTAATGGGAAAAATGTCAAGAGATTTATGCAGGAGTGTGCTATTTGACTATAAATCTCTCTGTGTCTCTGTCACTCTTTGCTTAAAAAATAAAAAGTAACTAGACTTACGGTGATTACACTGTAGGTATATAAATGTCAAATTACCATGTTGTATACCTGAAACTAATATTATATGTCAACTACATTTCAGATCTTTGAAAGTGTATTGCCATAAGAGAGTAGAAATCAGAAATTCCTATTTATTAGGAAATTTATAACAGACAAAAGGGTGATGGTCTAATAAACAAATAGAATATGCAACAATAAGATTGGGGAGAATTATGGCTGTAAATAAAAAAAAACAACAAACAATGAAAACACAATTTAATCAGATTTTATTTATTTATTTATTTACTTACTTACTTATTTTTAATCCTCACCTAAGGACATTTTTTCATTGCTTTTAGAGAGAAAGGAAGGGAGAGAGGAAGGGAGAAAGAGAAACACTGATTGATTGCCTCCCACATCTACCCTGACTGGGGATCAAATCCATAGCCCTTTGGCCACGGGATGACACTTCAACCAACTGAGCCACAACAGCCAAGGCTTCATGAGCTTATAACTAAAAGAAGAAGAAAAAAATTAGAGTCTACAGGCTCAATTTCTTTTTTTAAAGATTTTATTTATTTATTTATTTTCAATATATTTTATTAACTATGCTATTACAGGCATCCCATTTTTTCTCCCCTTTGTCCCCCTCTGCCCTGTACCTCTCCTCCCACCATCATTCCCCCACCTTAGTTCATGTCCATGGGTCATGGGTATAAGTTCTTTGGCTTCTCCATTTCCTATACTACTCTTAACCTCTCCCTGTCTAATCTGTACCTACCATTTATGCTTCTTAGTCCCTCTACCTTTCTCTCCATTCTACCCCTCTGCATCTCCACTGATAACCCTCCATGTGATTTCTATTTCTGTGAATTTGTTCCTGTTCTAGATGTTTGCTTTGTTTTTGTTTTTGTTTTTTAGGTTTGGTTGTTGATAGTTCTTTGCTGTCATTTTACTGTTTGTATTTTTGATCTTCTTCTTTTTCTTAGATAAGTCCCTTTTACATTTCATATAATGAGGGCTTGGTGACAATGAGTTCCTTTAACTTGACCTTATCTGGGAAGCACTTTATCTGCCCTTCTGTTCCAAATGATAGCTTTGCTGGAGAGAGTAATCTTGGATGTAGGCCCTTACCTTTCATGACTTTGAATACTTCTTTCCAGCCCCTTCTTGTCTGCAAGGTTTCTTTTAAGAAATAGTCTTATGGATCTCCTTTGTAGGTAACTGTCTCCTCTTCTTTGCTGCTTTTAAAATTCTCTCCTTCTCTTGCCCTGTCTGGTGTAGCTCAATGGATTGAGTACATGCTGCGAACCAAAGGATCGCCGGTTCAATTCCCAGTCAGGGCACATGCCCAGGTTGAGGGCCACGTGAGAGGCAACCACACATTAATGTTTCTCTCCCTCTTTTCCCTCCCTCCCTTCCCCTCTGTCTAAATATATATATATATATTTTTTTAAATAAAATATATATTTAAAAAAAGATTTTCTCCTTATATTTAATGTTGGGTGATGTGATTATGATGTGCCTTCTTGTATGCTTCCTTGGATCCAACTTTTTGAGGCCTCTCTGAGCTTCCTGGACTTCCTGGAAGTCTATTTCCTTTACCAGATTCTTAAGGTTATATTCAACAGATATGTTAGCAGAATACCCCGAAGAATAGTGCTTAAACATCCCTAGCTCCTTTGCATTTTATCTAAAATATACAAAACTATCATATTTCTGTTTCCACTACTTTCTATTTATGTGTTTCAAAAAATAACATATAATCTTAAAGCTGCATGAGCACACCCATGCACATACACTTGAATAGAAAGGCTACTGTGCTCTCCAGTTAGGTGTACCTATGAGAGGACAGGATATTTGGAGCCGGGGCCCATCAACACTGTATGTACCGAGACATCAGATATGGGCAGGAAAAAGTCACCAGTGGACCCCTAGCCTTGCCAACACAGCTCTTTATCCATGACATGTTTATTACATGTGTGGAATTAACTCCAGAAGTGTTTTTGAAGTTGTAATTAAATTCTGCATAACCTTTACTCTTTATTTTCAAGTGTTTATCCATTTTTAATTCATTTTTCTTGCAACGGTTTTCTATTAATAATAATAATACCTCATCTTTATTGTTATATTACATATCAAATATTTCATAACCATAGTGAAAAGTCAACCTATTATTTAGGGAATTTAACCAGTGGCTAAAACTGTGTAGATAATTCACACCCACCCCCAACAATCCCTTTTAGGTATGGAAAACCGACCTCTGTGTGCAGGTATGGACATCAGCTCAGGGAGGTTAAGAAGACTGTCCTTCCTCGCCTGCCTATCGAGAGATACAGATGTTTGAAAACAGAGCCATCTGGCTCCAAGCCCCTGAGCTTCCGCACATTCTTGTTGCCTCCTTGGTGCTATGACAGCGCCCTGTCCGACTTTGAATTCTGGATCTGTTTTAAGATATCTATTTTTTTTTTAATCCTTAGCTTATCATTTCACTTTCTAATATTTAGGCTGCAGCATTGCCACCATGATCAAATTTTGATTTGTTTTACTTTTACAGTTTTCTGAAGGGAATTTCCAGCCGTGTATTTCTCTATTATAACTGTTGAAGCGGGGTCATGACTCACCACCCTACCTCTTAAACACAATATTTGATTTAGAAACTGCTTCTGAAAAGAATGACTCAGCATTTCAGATTTTGGTGATTTACAGTCTTGTGATTTGTTGGATGTGAAATGTTGATTATACCAATTACATCACCGTAGTTATGAAAATGTGTTTTAAGGTGGTGCAGTGTTGTTGGCTGGCGTTTTCACAGAAGTTACTGGCCTCCGTCATCTCCTCTCTCAGCATTCCATTTTATTTCCCCATTTCAGAGAGCTGGTTTTCTTTTCCAGTACACACCGCAGTTCATTCAATGCTGACGTGAAGTGTGTCAACTGAAGATGACTTTGTGGTGCCAGGAACATGTTATCTCAGTTAAATTAACCAAAAGCAAAGGACTTGGCCAAAGGACTGGACATTCTTTCATAGGCTGACCTGTTTTTAATGTTTCTTAACCACTCACGGGTTCCTATAGCAAGTATATGTGATTATCAATTACATAATGACTTCAATGTGAGATAACAAAGATTTCCAGGTCTGCAAACTCTGTTCAATAATGCCTGTCTGTTTTCATTAGGGTTTAATTAATTTATAGAATACAACTAGACTCCCTAGTTTAAAATGCTAAATCTAAACACACACACACACACACACACACAGAGGGTAGAGAGGGGGAGAGAATGATTAGGAAGTACATTATCCTTTAGTGGTACTTCTATTCAAGGCCAATTTTTTACTTAGCTCTTTAAGTAAATGTTGCTGTTTTAGAAGATTTGAAAAATCTTCTAAAGTTACTTTACTAATTGTTCTCCCTTTTATAAAAACTCTATTATCTTATGATCTAACATCTAGATTATTAAAAACAAAAACTCTTGACACCTAGAATTGCTACCTTGCAGAAATACATTGTTGGGTTTTTAAAATTGCAATATACTGTCAAGTAACTCCAATTTTATATACTTTCAATAATTTGTAGCCATTTATTTTTCAGGGTATCTTATAGCTTTTTGGTTTAACAACTCTGGAGGTTAATATGCTATCAATATTTCAGAAATTAAAAAGAAATTAGCTAAATGAACATGAAAACTAGTATAAGACATTATCACAGAATTTCTCTACTGCCATCCAATATTCTTCTTTTTCTCCCCATTGTCTTATAATTTAAAACCTGGTTCAACTGCTTGCTCATAACTAATAGGTAACAGAGTATTGGGTATTCCAGTTACTTTATTCATCAATCTAGTGTTTTGGAGAAACTTTCCGTCAGAACATTTTCTTTAGTATCAGTTTTTCACAATTTCTTTTACCACCTCCTGACACCGTGAATAAACTTTTTCCTTTATGTTGCTATTGCTAAAGCTGGGGAGTGATGTTTATGGAAGATTTTCAGGTTACCTGCTGAGTGTTCTTTTTTCAAGGATTTATTCGTTTGGCTCTGTCTCTCCCTTTACAAAGTTTTATTCTGTATCACCAGTATTGACCTCCATGACATTTTCTGTTATCCTAAAACTGTTAGAGCCTTAGTATAATGCTTTTAGTTAAAGGGTTCCCCTGGACCCAAGGTGCTTTTGATTGATCAATTACTACCACAAAGGGAAAAGTTCAGCTATGATTCATTGAATTTGATAAATGTATACAGTATATCTAGATAATCCATATTCACCACAAGCAATCTTACTTTCAAAGCAAAATCCACTCAATAGAACAAATGTTCTTTATTCTGGTTTCTCTTAAGTGTTTAAGATAATCAGAACAAATGTTTCCATTCACTCAGTTGGTCAGATCATTCATACCTTAGATGTTAAAGGAGATACATGCCAAAAAGTTCAGTGTCAATTTGATATTCTCACAATAACTATATAACCTCTCATGATAAAAAAAAATTGTAAACTATTCTGAATCACTTTTAGATTTACAGATGATTAGCATATTATTTCCTCTGCTCAAAGCCTTCATCTTCTAAGTGTATCTTAATTAGTATTCATTTAATTTTATTTGAAACTGCCTCAATTTCTTTATAGAAAGCAGTAAATCCCTAACCCTTTAACTATGTTAAAGAGGGTATCAATTGCATGATACAGGCATTGTCCATTTTAATGGCCCTGATCCATGCTGATCCTAGAATGACATACTCAGAACAAGAAGGCATGGGGCGCCCGAGGAGACAGAGTTAGGCACTTATCTACAAAGGAGACAGACTCAGGTAACCATTTATGGAGTGCCTTCTAGTTGCTATCTACTCCCCTAGGCATTTCAAATATGTTGCGATATTCTTGCTCATAAAAAACCCTTAATATAATGAGGATAGAGTGACTCAAATTGTATGTAATTTACTCAGTCTTACATTTCATAAAAAATGGAGTGATCTTGGATCTAATGATTGTACATGGAAGCTCATGAATAGAATGGTGGAAAGAACTTGTATTCAAGAAAGCCTACATGGAATCCTGATTTTTGCCATTTATTAAGCTCTACGATTACAAATAGATTCCCTCACTTCTCTGAGTTTTATCCTTCTTTTCTGTAAGATGTGAATAATAGTATCTGCTTCCTAGAATTGTTGAGAGGCTGAGATAAGGCCATGCAAATCAAGCATTAAGCAAACTACTTGATACATTCTACACTTGGTAAATGTTTTCTATAATATTATCAAGAAAAAACGTAAGGAAGAAACTATTGTCCCGGGAGATTTTAAGAAGTTCAGGATGACCACCAACACAACAGTGAGAAGAAAAGTTTTTTACATCAAAATTGAAAGTGGTTGGCTGCCACTATAGAGGTTTCGCTGGTCAGAACTTCCCTTCCCTGCCGTGGGGATCCACAGGTGAGGGGTGGGGGTTGAGGGCACACCTTCAGACAAGTGGAGGACAGTCTGTATCACATCTCTCAGTCCCTGGCGTTGGCCCTGTGAGTCAGTCTCTACCTCTAGTCACTGGCTGGAGGGGAAGGAGGACCAGAGCCGCCCACAGCAGGAAGGAGGCCTTACTTCTCTGGTCTCCAGAGGGGCCTCTCCAAACAGCTGGACAATTCGGATAAACTCATTCTCCTGAGTCACCTCAAAGAACTGTTCAATGAATATTTTAAAATCTTTGCCCAAGCAACATAGAACTGCTGCTGTAATAAAAGTAATGTTGAGTGGCTTTCACCATAAGAAACTTTTTACAATGGGTTTTGGAGAATAAATTAAGCGATGAGAAAATTTAGTTATATAGCCTCAAAATCCAAAACATATGAAACTATTCATTTAATAGTTTCTTTCATATGTTTCTTCTTTCATATCCAAAGTAGCAAATCATTTTACACTAATTTACTTATATTTTCATAAAATTGATCTACATAATATAACCATAAAATATATGAATGTTTTCTCCAAATTAAGAGATCCCAGATCATTCCTTCCAACAATTCAGTTTTGTAATAGCTAATGCCTTTCTCTCCTTTTCCACTGTGTGCTATCTCAGATTGTTGTTTGTTTTTTGGTCTGTTGACACCTCTCGTGGCAGTGTCACTGGTGGCTGTTTGCACGGTCCCACAAGGATATTTCATTAGGTGGTACCTGCTGCTTCCCAAGCGACCCAAGCAAAAGCAAGCAGCGTCTGCCCCTGTACTCATGTCAGGTCACAGGAAGATCCTTCAAAGGGCCCAGGCAGCCAGTAATCCTCATCTTCTCTCACGATTTCAAATTCTCCCAAATCACTGGAGATATATGAGAATCAGAAAATGCCATAGTCAGGACCAGTATGTGCAATGCCCCTCCCCCCAAATTATAATAATCACTGACATGCAAGCCTAGCAAGTCACAAAAAACACACTGCTTTCTTAGCGCCTCGGTAAAAGAGAAAGTAGAATAGAGATAATAAGGACAAAGATAACAATGCCTTGCAATTTTATGGAGCTTTATATTTTTCTGAGTATCCTCATATATAATATCCCTTTAAGCACAAACTTCCAGAAGAGGTTGATACTAAAACTGAGACACACAATGCTAGTATAAAAGATCTAATGCTGTTATTCAATACTAAATGAAGGGGGAAAAAAGATGCCTGAAGTCATAGAATGGCTTATTTTGTCTTTTATAAGGGGAAAAATGTATGATTCCTTACGAAAGCTAAAGATGGTTTTGTTACTAGTACCTACTCGTTTATGAAAGTAGAAATTTCCATACTATGGCTAAATAATGAGTTCTTTTCACCACATTTCAAATTTGCCAGGCTGATTTAAGCAGGGAATAGTTCCATTAAACAATGGAAAAAAAAACACAGAGAACACATGTCCTTTAACCTAGGCTTCTTATCTTCAAAATAAGCTTATGATATGGTATTAAAATAGCCAATGTTTATTAAAATGCTAGTATGTTTATTTTGCTCTTTTCTAATTATGGAATACAAGATGTCTAAAGAAGAGGGATATCTCCAGATCTTGCCTCAAATCTATCTCCTCAACTTTTCCAAAAGCCTGGGTAACTTGGTATTTGTTTATACAAGAACTGTTTCTATTAGATTTATTCATTTATTTTGAACCAGAGCCCATTTATTGACCAATTACATGGTCATTTTCCTCTGATACTTCATGGCTTCACAAAACTCTCAGTCAGATTTTCAACTAAAAGTGTTAAATTAATTATATTATAAGCCAGTCGACTTTTATGTGTATATATATATATACATATATATATATATATATATATATATATATATATATGTATATATATATACACAGTATACATATGTTGGGTGAGTCCCTGTGTTTCCCCTTATGGATATAGCTGTTATATTAATGACAAAGAAATTCAAATCTTAGTGAGCCTGTATTCTTATTTAAGGCAAATGATGAGTGAAGTTTTGAAACAATGACTTAACTTACCTCCTTGAATAATGGAAAACTGACACAAACCCACATTCATGTTCTTCAAGAATCTGCTGATGAGTTGATTGACATTCAGCTTCAGATAATCAGTTGACTTAAGTGGTGACAATCTGATTTTATAAACACTAACACTAGCATTTTCTCAGAGACACTGATTAAAAAATAGAACTTTTCCTCAGTGCAGAATATTTTAACATCAGTAAACTATGTAATATGCAATAGAGACAGAATTCTATGTTTATCCATTGACATCAAGGAAGTTTTACTGACATTTCCTATTTAGTGGCAACTAACACATTTGAGTCTTAAGTTCACACTATATTTTTTTTTCATAATGTAGTCTCAGTATGTATTCAAAATTTATTCAACTTTACAAGTTTTTTTTCTACTTCTGGTGATTGACTAACCATTCAGAAAACCTCTGCTGGTATAATGTTCACAAAATACTGAAAAATGTGTATGTGTATTTTTTTGTATCATAGTTGATTAAGTAAAGTAAGACTTCAACATATAGTAAGACTTGTTCTGGAGGCAGAGTTTGCCTCAAGGGCATTTGTCAACTTTATTTTTGATTTTTAGAGAGAGGGGAAGAGAGAAGAGAGGGAGAGAGACATCGATCAGTTGCCTCTCACACACCCCCAATCGGGGACCTGGCCCATGTCCCAGGCATGTGTCCTGGCTGGGAATCCAATAGGCAGCCTTTTGGTTTGTAGGATGATGCCCAGCCCACTGCCACACCAGTCGGGGGGGGGTGGGGGGTGGGGGGGCATTTGCCAATTCTGATGGTCTCTAGACTTTATAGACTCTAAAAAACTATTGGCCGTTGCTCCTCAAAGGCTGTCATTCGCCTCAGGACCATTTTTCTCCCACATAACTCCCAATACTCCAAAACACAGAAATAGCACCTTATTTTGGAATTACGGACCTAGAGCCTGGGTTTGACGTGTCATTAAGTTATTAATTGCTAGAGCCTAGAGTAATTGTCTAACTGCCTTTGCAGTTAGAGAGACCTCTTCACAATCCCAGGTCTCTCAAGTGGCAACAATTGCAGTGATTAGACAAGAAGGAAGGAAGGAAGGTAGGTACTAAGCTCATAAAAGCAGATTTTACTACCTCTACTTCAACTGAAGGAGGAGTTTAGAAAAATCAACAATCTCCTCTAATAACTCCTAATACAAACAGCCTACATAGCCTGAAAAGCACCAAGTCAAATCAATGCAGATGAAAATGGCCCCAAGTTGATAAGGCAGTCAAGAAGCCGGCAAAAGGAAACATGACTATATCTTCAATGAATGTAATTTAGACAAATGCCTCAAAGATGTCTGACAGATCTATTTCTGAGGAACGTGGACTCACAATACAGTAAATTCAACACATGCAGAACACATTCCACCATGAGCAAAATCCATAGAAACAAGTGTTTCAATCAGGCCAACAAAGAACCCAGATATTAATTACAATTCTCAGATTCAGCACACACAAAAAAGTATTTGATAGTTTGAAAAATAAAATCAGGAAATGAGAGCCTAAAAAGTAATAAGAAACTATCAACATTGATAAGTTATATTTGAAAAGACAACCAAACAACTTCTATTTAGGAAATTGAAGAATTAAAATTAAAAATCCAATTAACAGCCATGGCTGGTGTAGCTCAGTGGATTAAGCACCAGCCTGCAAACCTAAGTGTCACCGGTTCAATTCCCAGTCAGGGCACATGCCTGGGTTGCAGGCCAGGTCCCCAGTGAGGGTTGTGTGAGAGGCAACCATACATTGATGTTTCTTTCCCTCACTTTCTCCTTCCCTTCCCCTCTCTAAAAATAAATAAATAAAATCTTTTTAAAAATCCAATTAACAAGCAAATAACAAAATAGAGTAGAATAAATTACACAGAACATAAGCCAGTCACATAGAAAAATTTTTAAAGAAACTTTTGTTTATTCATTCTGTTTCCTTCAAATCTAGTCTTTGTTTCTGAAAGGAGTTTTTTAAATGTTTAATTCTTTAATTAAATGTTACATTTTGGAGCATACTGCTATCTCTCTTTTTATATCTACCTTTTTGCCAATGATCTCGTTTATGAGCCTTTATAATTCTGATTTATATGGTTGTTTTAAATCTGTTATTTTCAAATTCCTTCTATCTACCTTTAAAACATTAGGTTTCATTTTGATCTATTTTTAAGTGTATGTCTTTCTGGAAAATTTTATTGTCTACAAGAGAAATTATTCTCCCTGATTTCTTATAACAATTTTAATAAATTTTAATGACTTTAATAGCAGTTACTCATTTTTTAATTAAATATTTATGAAAGAGGTACTCTGGCACCAGCTGGTGTAGCTCAGTGGATTGAGCGTGGGCTGCAAACCAAAGGGTCGCCAGTTTGATTCCCAGTCAGGGCACATGCCTGGGTTGCAGGCCAGGTCTCCAGTGAGGGCCATGTGAGAGGCAACCACACATTGCTGTTTCTCTCCCTCTCCATCTCCCTCTCTCTAAAAATAAATAAAATCTTTAAATTAAAAAAAAAGAGGTACTCTGTATAAGGAAACATATAGGAAAAAACAAGATGTCATCTATAAAAATACAGACAGAGCTAATAGAGAACATAGACAAATAATTGCAATAAAATGTAAATAATACAATAAAATATGAAGTCTCTGTGGAAGCACCATCAGGAAATTAGGGAATTAGAAAAGGTGTCCAAAAGGAAGCAGAATGTGGTTCTGAGGCTAGCCAGGTAAAAAAAGGAAGAAAGCACATTTCCAAGAAAGTGGTAGGATCTGAGCAAAGTTGTGTATGAGAGAAAGAATGTTTAAAAAATTAATTACACTACAGAAGAGAGTTATAAAAAAATAAAAGATTAGAGATAAAACTGTGGAGATGACAAGGGGCAGATCTCAGAGAGCTGGAGGTCATGTTACATCCATTGGAATGGACAGTGAGAAACTGTAAGGACACTGAGCAGGGCAATGGCATGTCTGCTTCATATTTGTAAAGAAATTTTCTAGCTGTTACATTGAGAACAAACAAAGGTGGGAAAAGATTAGGTGCATGGAAATAAATTAGGAAGTCATCATGAGAGGATAGTGCTTATATTTGGAGAGAATGGGGATAGATTTGAGGAATATTAACAAATTAACTTGCTGTGATTAATTGGACATAGTTGCCAAGAACGACTTCCAGCTTTCAGGTTTTAATGATAGGTTGATGTGCAGCTGTTCATGAAAGTAGGGAACATTAAAGTGGAGCTGGTTTGAGAGAAGAAATAATGAATTCAGTTTGGAACAAGTTGAGATTGAGGAGCAGGAAACCACCTCGGTGAGGCCTGTAGTTGGGTTTATATTGCAGGAGCTCAGAAGGTCTATTTGGGTTTGAGAATTATTACTATTGAAATGTTAATTAAATCATAAACATGAATGACATTGCCCAGGTAAAGTGTGTGGAATGAAATGAGAAGGGGGCTGTGGACTGAATTCGGAGGAACGTGCTGCAAAGTAGGCTGAGCTGTCCTGATTTCACACAGGCACTTATCCAAAAGAATGAGCTGCCACAAAAACACGCTGTTTCCAATACTGCCAGGAACTCAGAAAGATAAGGACTTAAAAATCCTCTGGCGAATTGACCAATATGGATAGAATTGATAAACTAGAAAAAAAAGTTTTTTGATGAAGTCTGGTGGAGAAGAGACAGGTTAAATCTTGGTGTTCTTATTTCTGAAGAGTTTTATTTTCTGTGAGGAATTTAAATTCTTCATTGTCTCTCCAATCAGACTTTGAACACTTTATATTCTTTATGACCCAAGCGCCACCCCTTGTTGAATGAATTAATTAATAAATATCTCATTTTCCTTCTCTGTAAAAAAGAGAAACCTTATTTTCCCTCCCTCCATGGGATGTTTTATGGATAATAACTTACATGAAACAGTTCTAAATTATAAATCCTACAGAAGTGGTAGTGTTTGCTATTATTTCTCCATCCCAGCAATTCAAGAGTAAAATAGGAAAGCTGTCACAAGACAGTTTATGATTTATTGCCAAATGAATATTTACCAATGATAACTTCTCTGGGGATTCAAATGGATAGGGCATTTCAGGATGAAATGATTACACAGACACTTTGAAGCACCGCTAGGAAGACATTCAAAGTGGTAGGGGAATGAGACATAAATAAAATTTAGGATGGAGGTGTCAGGAATGGTGGACAAACCAGTGAGATTAGTGCAAAAAAGTCTTCAAACATTTAAATTCATTCCAAATTCTTAGCTTGGACAAGGAAAATTCACTATTAAGTTTCAATGACTATTGTTGAAAGAATATGTATCGTACTGGATATTCTACAAAATGTTTTATGGTTCTCATAACAGACAGTATTTGCCCATGAAAGCTAATTTCCCCTCCTAGTGTATAAATGGACTTCACTTGGAGGGAAGAAGAACAAATGACCTAAATATGTTTCCTGATTGCTTGCTCTAAACTTGACCTTCAAATTTGGAAAACAGACTTGACAATATTTCGAATGGAAATAAACCGAGTCATTTTACAATGTAAGTTATATCAGAGAAATTTACAGATTTTGAAAAGCCACAAGGTTATTTCTTACCAGAATAAAATGGCTATGATATCCAGAGGCTTAGAAGTGAAAAGAATGTGAAGAACATATGTGTGGGTACATATGTGGAAATGTCTGTGTTCTAGAAAAATTGCATGTAAAAGCTACACAGTCCCCTGTTCTCAGGAGAAAGAATGCAACAGATATAACGGACCCTCAGACTCCTGAGCCTTGCTCTGAGCTGTGCAGATGACAGATAGGAAATGAGACAGAGGGCTCCTGCTTTGACATCCCTACAAGAGGTAATAAAATGGACGAGATCACTGTGATTGAATGCCACATTATATTCTTCATCTATTAGATGATCTCTTCGGTTTCATTCCCTTCCTATCCTTTGTTCACCATATTGCCAGGGGTATCTTTGTTCAACATACATCTGATCATGTCAGTCCTTGTTACATCACATGAAGGGATGGCTCACCTTCCCGTCAATATATAATCAAAACTCCTTTGACTCACAAGCAAGTCTCTCTGCAACGTGCCTCCCAACCAGCCTTTCCAATTCAACCTCCTATTACCACCCAGCATACACCCTATACGCTATCCTAAAATATCACTTGCATTTCTAACTAGCCTGAGCTTCCCCCTGACCTCTGCACTTTACATGCCTGCTTCACTCCAGTTCACAGTGTCTTATTTATCCTTCAAGTCTCATTTCTAGCAAGACCTCCTCCAAGAAGTTTTTGTGAAACACGACCACACTCACCACCCACAATAGTTGTCTGCATGTATGTGTGTGTGTGTGCATGCATGTACATATACGTAGGTGATATTTTATTCCAAATCATCCCAAGCCCTTGGCTAGCTGAGGATTTTTAAAAATGTATGTATTATTACTTCTCCATTTCCTGTAGATTGCGAGGCACTTGAGGTCTCATTCACCTCACACATAGGAGGTCCTCAAAAAGTATTTCCTAAATATTTAAGTGAGTAGCAGACTCAATAACGAACTAAAGATAGGGTTGATATTAATAGACTTTGGCATAGTGAAAATACTTATGCAAAGAAGTATACAGTTTTCAAAGTTTCCTGATGCTATTTATGTCCAAATGTAAAGCACTTGTCTCCCCTCAACCCAATAAGGAAGTTGATGCATAGTTGATTCCGGTTCTCACCAAGGGTGTACTATAATAGCACACTCTTGAAATTTTGTTTATTTTAAAAACAAAACGCCACATGTCAAAGACACATTAAAGGACTTCACAGTCATGGCTGGTTTTATGCATCTAGGAAGGGTCACCCGATAGAGCCAGTAAAACTACATGGTTGTCTTTAAGTTAAATGTCTCTATAATAGTCTTCTCTAGAAAGCAATTCAGTAAGTGATTATAATGTGTGAGCCATGAATGCATAGTAACAAAAGTTAGAGAAGACTACTCTCCAAACACAGGGGAATATAATTTCTAGTGATGCCGTCATGTATGGATGTTAACAGTGCTGTGTGTCAACCATATCTGTGATGGGCAGATCCAGGAAACTATTAGATAACTCTAGAAATAGCTCTAATCGTAATGAAGGCAGTGATGTAGAGGATGTCTATGAGTTGAAAAATTTTTTATTGAAATACAGATGTGGAAAAAGTATTTCTCAGCAAACATATATTTTGTGCATGATTTAAAGTATGTATGATTTGTAATTAATTAAATATTATATCTAGGCATTTGGCTCTCTTATCTAATTAGTGAAAATTATACAGTCCATCTGGTCTATTTGAAGAAAAATCTTCCCTGTGGAACCATTGTTGAGGAAAATAGAGAGCTCACCTTGGGTTTGCTGTATGGATAGATAGGTTTACAGTGTAGAATAGTAACATCCTACTAATTCAAAGGAAAAAAAATTCCCTTTTAAGAAGTAAATTGTATTACTTCTTAAAAACTGAAGAACTTGATGCTTCCAGCTTAAAATTTTCTTTTGAGTGAGAAGGTTTTATTGGTACATGATTGGAAAGACCTTTTGAGTATTGATTGAGTTCCTAGTGCCTCTTAGATGCCTCACAACAATTCTTTCCTTTTTTAGAGGAAAGCAGTCATCATTATAGGGAGATTAAAAACTGAGCCAGCCACCAAGGGATCTAATGTCAGTGTGTGCTTATACCTTGCAAAAAGAGCAATGCTGGTATCACTGGAAAAGCAGCTGTTTATGAGTCTAAATTCTGTAGCCTTCAAAATTAAATGCATGCCGCTCTTGATTACGGTGGTTTGTACCAGAGAACGTTTTCCTACCTCTCCCTGCTGTTTTCCCAAATAATTTGCAGATCACTTCAGTGAATATCGTAGTGCAATACTGCATTTCCTGTTCTGTTTTATTAACTCTGAATGACTTTCCGTGTGTTAGTGATTTCTTTCTCTCTCTTCCTCTCTAATTGTACTGTCTCTTTTGGAAAATTTACTCCTCCTGAAAATGCGCATAATGGACCATTTTTTTTACCCTGCGTAACTCTAGATGAAATGTCTACAGACTAATAGAGCAATCAAATCCACGCTTCTAAGCCAAATAGCAGTGGAAGAAGGGGATTCAGGGGCCCATGACACCTGTCTTTCCTATTACTTGTTAATGCATCTTTGCACAAAACAGACATTCTGTTTAAAATCTGCCTCAACTCCTGCTGCTTATTCTTTTCCACCTCAAATCACTCCCCCCTTTGATGAAATAACAGTTGGTTTACGGGAGAAATATTACAACCCAAGTTGTCCATGCTCTACTTTCTAGTAAGGCGACAAAGCATCAGTATTGGCTGACTTCCCATCAAAGCTTCTGAACAAACTTTTGGTGAAATGGCAACAGGGTGAAACATTAGCAGATGGACATGCAAATCTAGGGGAGCTCATCACGTTCTTAGCATGTCCTTGTCTGTGGTATACTGCTGGGTATTTCAAAGAAAGGCACTATCTCAGATCTACCCAAATCACACCTTTTGAAATCCACTGCACTTACCTCTTGTTAGCTCCGGGGTCAGTATCCAGCTTGCTAGTAGTTCCTTTTGCAGTCTTTGGCCCTAAATAAATCTCTCCCTCGATTTAACAAAAACAAAGCCCTGAATGAACTCTGTTCACAGTGACTATAGTATAATTTACTTTTCAATTTCACACCCAAAGATTCTGTAATGGGATTGTAGGCGGTTAAGTTTCCAGTCACACCAAATGGGTTTTTAATATTTAAAATCCATCTGTTTACTTACAAAGAGTAAATGCCTAGAAATGAGGCTTCTGAAATTCAAATGAAGAAGTACAAGATTTATCTCTGCTTGGGAAAATTCAACACTTTTCTGACAAAAGGGAGTAATAATAGCTCCTGTAGAATCCAATAATATTATAAATGATGTTTGATACAATCATGCATGATATGTGTATGGGGAAATCTGTGGTCTCTTGTTTGTTATGACTGCATTATAAAATGCTTCATGAATTTGAGGAAAGAGAGGAGATTCAAATTAGCACAGTACTCTGAAAACAGCCAGCTATCACAATTCTGAAATGTCTTGGTTTATAAAAACAGTTAACAGATTTGAGAAACTAAACACTATTTCAGAAAAGGTAGTTTCTGCTACTACTCATGGAGTACTAAGGGGTAGAGAGACCTCTGCTATAGTCATTTTATACCAGAACTTCGCCTCATTCTTTGTTTGTTTACCTTTGAGAAATTAAAGTTTACTGTACTTTTAGGAAGTTATTCTCAGTTCACAATTTATAAAGGATTACACACTAATAGGACTTTCTGTAAAAATTATTATTAATATATAGAAGTTAAACATTGCTAGGTCTGTAAATAAAATGTTACGATGGATTTTTCAGACAATCTGGTATGCCTTAAGTTGAAGTTACTAACACTAAAACTCAGCTGGGCTCAGCTGCACTGTGGCTTGGTGGATTGTCTGTGCCAGCCTATGAACCAAAGGCTCACTGGTTCAATTCCCAGTCAGGGCACATGACTGGGTTGTGGGACAGGTCCCCAGTAGGGGGCGCCCAAGAGGCAACCATACAGTCGTGTTTCCCTCTCTTTCTCTTTCCCTTCTCCCTGCTCTAAAAATAAATAAGTAAATAAATAAATAAATAATATATTTTATAAAATATCTTTAAAAAATAAAATTCAGCTGGGTATATCTCCATTGGTAGGTTTTCTCGGAAACTTTTAAGTATTATTATTTCACAGATTTTGATTAAAAGTATTGTTCTACCTACCTAATAGAACAAAGCCATTAAAATCTACCCCCTTTGTTTAAATACTT